>JAJOOS010005678.1:0-24940 GCA_029582725.1 Solanum chiquidenum
GAAGCTTTATTCCTGCCAGGAATCGTAAATAGAAAGTTGAAAAATTTCGCCATACGCCACAAGCAGTTGAGTAACATGCAAACCACGCACCTCAATCACCCTGCTGTGTGAATTAAACGAACTTACAAGTACAACAAACTTGAGCTTTTTCCACCTATTTTTTTGTGGTTTTCTGCCATTTCTAGCAAAAGATTCTTTGCTCTGCTTGCTTGTCATCCCTACGGATGATTCTGCCTTGGTGAAGTCAGACCATTGGCAAACACATTTGAATAGGACCTGGTAAGGTATGCAAAATTGGAAACCGGAGGTAGAGCAGGGATCCTTTCCCCCTTGCTCAAAACCTCTTGCAAATCGAGCCTCTGCAAGGCCAACACAGACCTGGACTCCTTCCATATAAAAGCAAGCATTTTATCATGGATTACAAAGAGTGAACCAGGTTTTGAACCAGGATATCGAAAACCATACCCGTTAGCAATACCTTCACCCATAAAAGCATGCTTAACATCTACAGGGTCGGAATCATGCCCATCGGTGCACCAAGGGAATGGATCATTCGAAGGCTCTTCAATATTTACTATAAACATAGCTGAGCCATTAGGATGCAAAACATAATGTGTACCTTCTAATATCTTGGTCGCAATAAGTAGCTTCTGACCTTGGGACTCCTCATAAGACAGCAAAAGAAGAAACAATGCTTTTCCGGGCTTATCATCAGAAGGCCTCCCCGGGGGCCAACCAAAAGTCCCTCCCCATACACCAGCATATTCTTGGCCCACTTCTGGTGCCCGCATAGGCAACTTGTACAGAGCAAATTTACTTTCGTGCATATTTGGCCAAGCACGATAAGAGGATAACTTCACAGTTGAAGCATGTAATGTCAGCCCTATTGCATCACCTGGCTGCAGGAACTCGTGAAGCTGGGCATGCTTACTTCCGTGGCCAGAGGAATTCTTTCCAAGGAGATCACGTTTGCCATTGATAGAGTTTGACTTCTTGAGTATATATTTTAGACTGTGTTTAACATATCCTGCCAGTGACTTCCGACTCCGACTCTCATGATCAGTAGCAGTTTGTGATGCATGACAGCCACTTATCAGATCAAGATTCTGTCTGAACTCACTCAATCCAACAGGAGAAGGATGCAAAGGCAACTCAGAACCAGCCTTCCAGACAGTAAAACCACCACCACCATCATACATTTGCATAAAGAGCAATCTCCTTTCATACAAGAGTTTCATATTCTCTCGTAAATCAGCCTCCTCTTTTCTCAAACGAGGAAATAATATGGCATCTTTAGCATCTGGCAGCGTTTGACGGACTTGGTTAGTAACTGTGTCAAGCAACTTTCTCCTATCAACAAATGCAAGCCGGCCAAAGGGCACTGTTGTTGCACGCTGTTCCGTTACCCTCTCTGACACAGAAACCCCACTATTGGATCTGCATATCTTCCGTGATGCCTCATTCTCTAAAGGATGAATAAAACTCTTGCTGTAGAACAACTTACCCCCACTTGTGTACTGCTGAGGCTCAACCTCTAAAAGAAGCACATTGCAAGTCCTCTCGACCTTCTTGAGCGAACCAGGATAAACATAGTCAGTACCATTCTCCCTACCATGAAGGAAAAATGCAGCAGAGCCCTCAAAATCAGAAACAACTTCAAATACAGGCGACCACAAAATTGGACTGTCTTCAAGGCCTAATGGACCAAGTTCTTGGGGAATAATCCGACAACCAACCGCAGAGATAAATCCAGGCATAACATAAACAACATTGCCGAGTTCAGGATTTTGATGAACCCAAATACCAAGCAAAGGCTTTATGCTTGCAAGGAAGTGACAAAGCGCCTTGTAGGAACAAACTCCCTTTCGCCATTCAATAACGTCCCGATAAGGAACCACCCCAAGCATTTCACATTGTGATAGCCAAATCTTCTCAGAGGCAGCTAAATCATGCAAGTTTCTACAGCATAAACCAAGATTACATACATCCCTTGGAGAAAGTGATCTACTTACTATCGCAAACACGTCATCAGGCAGTGATAAAAGCAAGCTAGATCCACAAACGTCAGGCAACATAGTAGTAGTAGTTGTACCACTTCCGCACATCTCAATTGGGATTCAAGATTTTGCTATAACTTCCCAAATTCATAAAAAACCTACAGAAGGACCTGCCAAACAGTCCATCAAAACTCAATTACTCAAGAGGGATAATCATTCACAAAGAACCCTACTTTCTTAAACTGGGATTCAAGATTTTGCTATAACTTCCCAAATTCATTAGAAAAAACTACAGAATGATCTGCCAAACAGTCATCAAAAACTCAATTACTCAAGAGGGGTAATCATTCACAAAGAAACCTACTTTCTTAAATTGGGATTCAAGATTTTGCTTTAACTTCCCAAATTCATTAAAAAAAAAACTACAAAATGATTTGCTTAACCGCCCATCAAAGCTCAAATACTCAGAGGGGTAATCATTCACATAGAAACCTACTTTCTTAAATTGGGATTCAAGAATTTGCTATAACTTCCGAAATTCATTAAAAAAAAAACAAAAAAAACTACAGAATGATCAGCATCAAAACTCAATTACTCAAGAGAGAAAAAACCCTAACCTTCTTGAATTGAGATTCAAGATTTTGCAGCAACAACTTGATCAAGTTAAAGATATACAGAAATTGGGTAAAAGAACAAGAAAGGGGCTATAAAGCAAAGCAAGATCTAACGACCCATACTGAAAAACAGCAAGAAAATCTTACTTTGTCATTTGGTTCCCACAGAATTCCACCCACTGAGAAATGAAATCAACTTTCCTATGCAAAATTGCTGCAGACCCAATTTAGATTGATGTGAATCTTGGACTTGGTGAGAGTCATCAGTCATCCACCAACCAAAACTGAATGAACAACTCGTTTTTATTCCTGTCAAAGCCCATTAATGATGATGAAGAATGTGAGGTTTCTTGAAAGAGACAAATAAGCTGCTTTTTTGGAATGGTATTTTAACAAAGGGATGTGACTGTGAATAATTGAAAGTGGAGTGAGTCCATGATTAGTTGATTACAAATCATTTATATCAAAAAAAAATATTATTCAACAACTAGTCAAAATTTATCCTATAAATTATACTATTAAGTAGGTCGTAATTATTACTCCCCACAAATCTTTTACGATCTTGCGAAGTTATTCTTTTAGTAATAGATTGCTAAGAAATTTAAGAAAGAAGACTTTTTGTATTGTTGAAAACTAGAAAAAATTGCTTATTTTTACTTAATTATTTTACAAATGGGTGCTGCTCTACTTATTTAAGAGATAATATGTAATAATAATTATTAGACAAGTCCATATATATATTTACAAATAAGTCATTCTTATCTCTACATAACTAGAAGATTTCAAGGACCTTTCATGCAAATCCGTAAAATTTTAGGATCTTCCATAAGAAATCTTCACATGTCTCTAAAACCTTCCTTTATAGATTAGCCTTCTTCCTATGTAAGCCTTTCATATGAATAACTTTATGCCAAATAACGCCTAATTGACATGATGATATGGCGGATCATGACACTCCATCCACTTTTGCGACTGAATGGATTCAGAAAATAACAATATCTTCTTCATTTGAAATTGTGATTTTTTTCCGCTCAAAATTGATGCAATGACTAGTTATGCACTTATGCTTCCATCAATTTTAGATTTATGTACAAGTCTAGGGGTGTTCACGGGTCGGTTTGGATCGATTATTGGTCAAAATCAAAATCAAAACCAAACCAACTTAATCTTTTTTAAAATTATCAAAATCAAATTAAACCGAATCTAAAATATATTTATCGGTTTGGTTGTTATCGATTTCGGTTCGGTTATGCGGTTATTAACCATAGACAAAAATAAAAGAAATAATTCATTCAAAACGTGAAAAAAGTGACAACAATCCATTCAAAACGAAAAATAGTTAGAATGATTGGCATTACTTAACTTTCAATAATTGAATTTACTATGAATAAAGCTTCACAATTCATTATTTTGGCTTACAAGGAAGAGACATTGACATTTCAATCTCATAAAGAATTGTCATAGACACTCATATACATGAAACCAATAAGATAAATATTCTCACCTTGAGCATTTTTGCCGTCATAAGTAAATTATAAATAAAGTTTGATGAAAACACATATAAGAAAATTGTTTATTAAAATAATATATTATGTATGTATAATAATAAAATATATGTATATAATTTGTCGGTTTCGGTTCGGGTTTTTTCGAACCAACCCACATCAATCCAAATACTATCGATTTTTACAATTACGTTCTATTACTTCTTAATTTGATCTAATTTACTTCAATTTATCTTTTTACAGATCCTTACAATGTTGAATGAGATGGTTGTTCCCTCTTATCGGGGGAATGGGTGCATTACGCCCCAAAAATTAGAGGTGTGACATCCACCTTTAGGACCATCTAGTTCCTCGTATTCATGAATTCATGTAACATATAATAGTGCACCCGATACCTCAACTAGAATTGAACACATGAGTCTCAGAATCTGCTTTTTCCATGATCTCTTTTGTCTGCTTAGCCGAACTACTTGAACTCAAGTCATTCGCTTTCTTAAGTTATATCCATACTAAAAGAGCTAAATCGGATGGTGACTAGATTCATTCCGTAGCATGGGAATTTGTAGCAGCAAAAATGTTGACCCTACTATCCGCTTTTCAGTCAAAAATTCAGATTGCGACATACCGCCTAGACTAGATATACCATCCTCTGATGTGACGCAAAATACATATTTTTAATTATTATTTGCCTCACATTTATTATTTATATTTGTCCTTTTGAGCCTGAATTTTATGAATTGTGCTAAATAATATATTTTATTTGTAGGATTGAATTGGTGGAAAGTTGAAAAAGTTTAAAGCTAAAACGAATTAAAAATAGAAGGTTGAAGAAGGAAATCAACCAGACAACTTAATGGATTAAACTTTATAACATAATATATATGTTGGTTGAAGTAGAATTGAAATTGGAATTGGAAAATTCCACGTGGCAATGTGTGAAGGCAGTAGCCAATTGATTAAAGGCGCAAAGTTGAGGAGGTTGGACAGTTTCACGCGTACATTTGGGAATCCAATTTCGTTTGGTTTTGAATTCCTAATTTGTTTTGGACTCAATTATTTTATTCAAGATTTTCTACATCTATAAATAGTCCATATGAATAATTATTTAGGGAGGAGGATACAATGTAGAAATTAACTTTTGATTTAGGGTTTTAACTTTTCTTTCTCTTTTATTTATTTTACATTTTTATTTGAATGATTCGTTGTAATTGCTCTATGTCTATGTGGAGTTAAACTTCTCGTTCTTGGATTATATTTACTTACAATATGATTGTTTAGTGATTTTGATTCGGCATGATTTATTTATCATATTAGTTGTTCTTATATTCTTGTGATTACTATTTTGATGCTTGATCACCATTGAAATAAACATATTGTCCGAATTGAACTCGGGAGAGGAATAAGAGGATAGAACGTGGAATATAAGGAGCATGATTTTCTCTTAATAATTAGGGTTAATTTGTATCTAGGATAGGGATATACCTAGAAACCATGCTTGGTCACTATACAAGAAGAAATCTTAATGCTCGGTACTTAATCCATCCTATCCCCGCTCAACGATGTAGTTAGGGTGTTATTTATCGTAGGCGATTAGAGGTCGGGAGGCCATGATCATACATTTAACCTTGTGAATCAATACCTAGATAATCAAATAAGTTGGTGAAATTGATGCTAAACATGATTGTTAGTTAAATTATAATCCTAGATCGATTCATTCATTGATTGTGTAAACATCTATCTTTTCTTAGTTAATTGCTTTTTAGTTATTTTATCTTTATTTTTAGTTTAGTTAATATATTCATCTTTTGAAATCCTCCCCCTTAAATAAATAATTAGAATTAATATAATTTAGTAAGAATAATTAATTGACAAGTCCTTTGAGTTCGATAATCCGAATCTTTTAAGAGCCACTATATTACTTGTGCAACCGCGTACACTTGCGTGTACAATTGGAAGCAACAAGTTTTTGCATCTCAACAATCAAGTGGGGTGGTTGGGGATTGCAAGGGTCCATAATAACTGGTCAATAAAAAAGTTTCTATCAATGCGTGAGCAACGAAATACAATTGTCCGTTAAAGTAGTGGATATTGGCCATCTGGTGATAATACAATACTATGATACCAATAACCCCAAGCCAACCATTGTTTCAACCAATAAAGAATAACAGTCTGCTCAAAGATTTCTCGCTCTCCATCGAATATCAAATCTTTTGGAAAAATTTGTATATACTTAGGCTTTACAGCCTCACAAAGATAATTATTATTTTCGCTTTCAAATAAGGATTGAAGGGATAACCCCTTCAAATTCAAAATTCAACAGGTAATGGATGTATATATCAGTAGGTTGTGTCACGTCAAATCTGCTCCCTTTTTTTTTGTTGCAGAAAAATGATTCTCTCCCCTCGTTTAAAAAAATGATGAATATAAAGTTTGGGAGGATGCAAGTACTATGAATTCTCTGACACCCAATCGGGTTGCTTTCCTGGGTCTCGCCGGTGTTGCCTGCATGTTGTGATGTGCCTTTGAGATGGAAATCTCCTATCCCCCTTCCAGTGGGGAATCCACATGCTCTGATGTGTCTGACTCGTCCTCTAGGTACATTTGGAAGGTGGAGTTCAATAACCCAGTTCAGTGACCGAGGAGAGTTTGAGAAGAATACAATGATTGGAATGGTCTGAAAGTCGCTAAAGAAGATTGAATGCGTTTTCGTTAAGCTAGTCCACTATTCAGATAGATCATGTGTGCCCGTATTATCTATAATAAGAGAAAACCTCACTCCAAGTAGTGAATCCAAGTAGTGAAATGGAGTAACAAATGGGAATTCGTTCGTTAGGAGAGAAGGTAAGGTTTTCCCTTTGATCCTTCAAAGAAGGAGATTTGCGGCCATTTTGTGATCAATAGATTACGAAGAAGAAGAAATAAAATTATGTATGATGAACTTGAGTCGAGTCACAAAAAAAGTTATGATGAGCTTGAGAAGAGGTTTGGTAATGATGAGCTTGAGCCAAGATCTAATTCTAGTTTTTTCTTATGTAGATAGTGGATTAATCTTTTTTACTTTTTTTTCTACCTTGCAGCTCTTCTATCTGGCTTTATATCTCTTAATGGTAAGGCCGTCGTTTAGGGGTTAGGCAGAACCCAATAACTTTGGCTTAGATCCTGTATTTGTGGTAAAAATTACAGTTAAAGATGTTGATACAATTTATCTAGAACTCACCTTCTCTAAATTTCAGAACGGAAAATTCTAGCTCCGTCTGAGTGTTTGTAAATTTCAGAACCGATCAAATTCTAGCTCCGTCTGGTGAGCCCTGATTCACAAAAACAATTTCTGAATTCAGCACATCACATGCAGAGTAGTTGAATCCATGGACAAATAGGTTAATACAATCAATTGGAATCGGAAGGTCCGATGAAAAGTTGTATTGGTGTTTGATCAATCGTGACTTTCGCTATCCAGATCCACAGCACCTTCATATGTCAAATAATAAAACAACACATTTAGCATGAATATAGTTTATGTTAATATGTAAACACAACAACACAAAATTAACCTTAGAATAATTTAAAACTTGGTGATCATTGGGCAAAACTGGAGAAACATAATTTTTTAGTAACTAAATATTTATAGTACCAAGTAAGAAATCTCTACCATGTCCCGAAGAGCAGAGGAGAGCATAATATTAATACCTGCCAACAAAAACAAACTAAAAACTCTCAAATTAACCTGATAAAAAATTGACCACAAACTATTAAAAAAATTCCAACCATCACAGCTTTTTCTTTGAATAACTGGCCAGAATTCGATCAGCTTCCTTCTTAATTTTTCCACTAGAAATACTTCGTGACACTTTGTTTACATAACGCATTGCACGAATTCGAGCCCTTCCATGGTTAAGTTTCCGTCCAGCCTCTTTGTGTTTTCTACCAGCCATTCTTCGAGCATTATGCGCAGCAATCCTTGCCAATCTTAGTTCCTCCTTTTCGACAAAAGCATAACGTTCAGCAGCAGCAGCACGCTCTCTTGCCTCTGCCTCTGCTCTTGCCTTGAGATCTGATATCATGATCTTTCGAGTACTATCAAATAACTTCCTGTTTTTCTCATCCTTGAGAAAATCGTAAGAAGTCTTGAGCTTTCGAAAATTCTCATGAGCATTTGGATCATCCGGCCTCTTGTCTGGATGCAACTCTAATGCTTTTTTTCGATAGGCTTTCGATATTTCCTGCTGAGAAAGCTTGGCACCTTGTTCACCGGATGGTAAATCCAATACAGCATAATGATCAACTTCAGTAATATCCATGTTTTTGATGAAGAAGTATGTAATTAACTCTATTTATAGACTTCATTTTTTGAATCCTACAAGGATTAGGAAGTCAGTAGTATTGTATGGTTAATTAAGGGAATTTTTGTCGAATTTATTAAAATTAGAATCCTGAACTAGTTAGGTTAGGGAACTAATTAGACTTTAATGTATTGATTTTTCTGTCTTCCTTGCTTAGCAAGCAATTACGTATCCGAGTTTAAGTAGGACATGGATAAATATATATATTGATAAATATCAAATTGGATTAGTAAAGCCAACCCCATCTAAAAAGGAAATATTGGTATTTTTAATTTGGATATATCTCTTAGAAGTTGAGAATTCTAAAAATTAATTTATTAATGATGTAAAATTTTATGTATTAAAATAAGGATAGTTTTGGAAGAATAAGATCAACTATTTGTTAGAGATGCTAAAACATCACTTATTTTGAAATAAAATGAAAAAGAAAAACCTAATTATTGATTTCTCAATTACATTTTATTATTATTATTATTAATTATTATTATTTTCTTGTTCTTTAATTTGTTTTTGTTTTGCTTGTTATTCTTCATTAATCGAATTCTTAATAAGATATTTATCTTAAATATGAATATTTTAGATATATTACGGAATACGGGGTATACTTAAATAATTAAATTTATGTTTTCTATAATTAATTAATGGGTATATCATCTAATTTTAGCAGTTTCATAAAAGGGAATTTATCTCTCGTAATTTTTCCATTAATTGAATTAAGGAATAAGGTATTATATATTTTGAATATGACTATTTTAGATATGATACCTAGGTATATTCAAATAGCTAAATTCATATTTTATGTAACTAATTGAAATCATCTTATTTTATGCTAGCAGTTATCTTAAATTAGGTTTCACAGCTTTTGAAACTTTTTAGAAATTGATTTCGCAAATCAATTTTTAACTTGCACCTGTATCTGTCGGTTCGATTCGATAAATATTATCGGTTCGATTTATCGGTTTTCGGTTTTTAAATACGTTAAACCAATAAGATATTTCTTATCAATTTTCGGTTAATCGATTTTGATCCTTAACGGTTTCGGTTTTCGATTTAACCAATAAGAAAATACTTATAAAACAAATATATGACTTCTCTAATAAATTTGACGCGACAAGACAATAATGTAACTTTACAAATGCTCATAAAATAGAAACAATAATAAAAAAAACATGAATAGAACTATACAAGTGTAACACAAAGAGAAATTAAGAGGAATATGGTTCTTACTTAAGGTTTTGACATTTTGTATAATGTAAAGTTGTGAACTCAAAGTCACTGTGGAGTTTGAATTGAAGACTAAAGGACAAAGACAGTAACTAGTAAGGTATTGAGATTAATATTTAATATTTATGTACAACTAAAAGTAATAAATTACTAGTCTTAATGGGTTATCGGTTTACCCCACAACCCAATATTAAAAACCAATATCGAATCGATAATCCAATAATTTTTTTTATAAAACCATTAAAAAACCGTTAACCCAATGACCCAATAACAATAAACCAATACACTTTTTTCGATTCGATTTATTGATCGTTAAGTTTTTGCACACCCTACCATTCATATCCAAAGTTGAGTGACTATGATATGCCACTTATCTAAGATTAAGTGATCATCTATAACTCACAAATATGATGATCAATCCCCCTTTTGAAGCATCAATCATATGGTTTGAGTCTCTTCTTTGGTGAGTGCATGCACACACATTTATCTCTGTATTTTAATTTTTGCAATTTGGTTTGAGCATGAAAGTTTTTAATTGATTAATATTTTGCCTCATACAATAAAGTAGGTTTAACTATCAGTATTATGTATAACTTACCTTTAAGGTTAGTGGTACCTATTTATCACATAAGACTCTAGAGCCACGATTTTCATCCATATTGCATCAATAAGACGTGTGACTTCATCGTCAATCACTTCATTTTCTTTGATCAAACTCAAGATATTTAAAACTTTTTTTCTCTTTAGAATAGTATGTGAATTATTAAGTTTCGCCCTATGTGTTATATCACTAAATTTGTAATATTATGTTATTGTCTTGCTCAACTTGAAACCTTTAATTAGTCTAGAGTTTGTCTCCACCCATCCAACCTAGTACTATGAGTCCCATCAACTAGTATTATGTCACTGACAAGCAACATACATCATGATACTTCACATTGAACATGTGTCAATTCATCTATCACCAAGACAAATAAAAATGAATTAAGCACTGATCATTGGTGTAATCTCATCTCGACTGAAAAGTGTTCTTAATTTTCATCCAACTGTCCACAATTCTTATTTGAGTTTTGACTCCATCATACATTTCTTTCATCATCCTAACGTAAGTCTCATCTAGCCTTTATACATCTTCATAAGACTTTCGTGAGATTTTGTTCTATGTATGTCATTTTTAGGTCAATGAACACTATATGTAAGTCATCTTTTTCCTTTTATATTTTCTCATTAGTCTCCTCACAAGAAAATAACTTTTATATCAATATCGTGGCATGAATCTGAATAGATTCTAAAAATGGATCGATATCCTTTCTCACCCACATTTTCTATCACCTTTTTTCAAACACGTTACTGTATAATCTAATATAAACAGTACTGATTGTGAATAAATATTACCAAAGTTCGAATCAATTAACTTCTCAATCAAAATGTTCTATAAAGAAACTTCCAAAAATTACATTATTACTTTAAAATATTCTATTACGAATTAAAAACTAAAAAACAAAAAAAAACGCGAAAAGGCACTCTGTTGTTTTCGGTACGACGAGAATTTTCCGTTAACCCATTCTCCTCAAATTCCAAAAATATCCCCACTTTCCCGCTCTGAACAAGCTGGTAAATCACGTAATTATCTCCAACTTTGAGGGGCAAATTCTGTTCCCTCACTCCTCAGTCCTCACACCCTTCTTCTCTTCTTCCATTCCTCTGTTTCCCATACAGCAGAAAAATGTCAGTACGAAATCAAAATTTCTATATAGTAAATGATTCCACAAATAGGGTTACTCTGAACTCTGAACTGCAAAAAATGAACTGTCAAATGCAAGCGATGAATGTGGATAGCCACTTTTCCGGCGCCGGCGGGGAAGTTCCGGCGGGAAATGAAAAGGCGGTTGGAAATTTTCCGGTTGGGTACGGAGGTGGGGTGGATAGTGTTAAGGTCACGATGCCTCATTACACAGTTTGTAGTGCTTCTGATGTCGTTGCTCTGCAAAATCGAGAGGCTAAGTTTGATCAACTCACTATATCGTTTCGTGGCAAAATTTATGTTTTTGATGGTGTTACTACTCATAAGGTGAGCACTTTTAATTGTGTAATTTGTGAAGTGTATGTATAAGTTGAGGATCAGTATAAAAATGCTTTAAGATTTTTATATTTGATAACCTTGGTGTCCGGGCTAACTTTTGCACACCTCAACTAATTCCAAGCTGTCAACCAAGCTATGAAAGATGAGGAAGAAATTACTAGTGTTTTTGTCACTGTTGAGATTTGAACTTAGACATCATGATGCTCAATCCACCTTAAGTTTATAGATGACACCAACTAATTTGTAATTGAGGTGCAGTTGGATTGATATTGATTCTTTTATTGTTCCCGGCAATGTTTGAGTTTTTTTTTCTATTCTTCTTCTTTTTTTCCATAGAGATTGAGCTAGTGTTAACGTGTTTGGCGTGCTTAAATGTGTTGAAACCGGTTTAATTTTGATCAATCAGATTGAGAAAAGCCAACACATGCGATTAATGATCAGTGTTTATGGCGTACCCATAAAGTTTGTAACTTGATTGTCTCAAGGTTCAGGGCTTTTCTTTTCTTTGATGCAATAAAGGAATTATCTTTAGGGGTTTAGTGAGAAGGATGGATATTGATGATTCATATAGGAGAATTCAGTTAGTTTGGATTATGTTGTAGTGGTAGTTGTTGGGCGGGGTTGAGAGAGGGGTGGTATTGGGTGAACAAGAAACTTCTTGATGAGCCTGCAATAGTTATTTAACTAATTATGTCTCTATTGGCTTGTTTCTTAGCTTTACACTTTAAATGGGAATGGAAAACTGACTGTTGCATTTGGCTGGATATTTCTTTAATCTGATTGTGAAGCATTAGGCTAACGAGTAAGGATGGTTCATTGTCATAGGTCCATTCACTTTTTCAACTTTTGGGTGGATATGAGTATTGTCCAGGCACACAAGCTTTAGGTTTGTCGTGTGCAAACCAGAAGGTATTCTTTTCTATGCAAGTTTCTTCTTTTGGTTTGCATCTGCATCCTTGTAATAGTTGGTTGCCTTTTGCCTTAGGACTATGTGGACCATCCAGTGCACTGTGCAGATCCAAAAAGACTTGAATCCCTCATTAGATTTTATGAAAAGAGGAAAAAGAGATGCTATGAAAAGAAAATCAGATATGGTATCCGCCAAGAAGTTGCGTTCAGGTAAATTGACTGATCTACTACTGCTGCCAAAATGGAACTTCTATCTCCTCTTTTTTTGTTTCAGTAAGAGTAGAAATTTTAAACTCCAATGAACTTATGCACAAGATTGCTCTATGAAATTAATCCCTATCAGGACTGATCAATTTTTGGCCCGGACACCACTGTTATTAGAAAAAAAAGGCTGATCAAATTCTATCAACAAAACCAAAAGTTTTTAGAATATATTGCAATCACATTTACAATTCAAAACTTTGCATATAGAGTTTACTTGACTTGAACTGGATAAGTTCTTCTGTTGACTTCCATGACTTGATGAAACCATTATCACTAAATTAGTCTCCATGAAACCATAATTACTAATTATGTCTCCCTTTTCCTTATAACATATGTGGGCTTGTGGCTATCGTCCTCATTTCTCATATTTTCTTATTGGGAAACCATGATTCTGTCTTTTGCTCCTAATTTGGACGGAGAAATAACTCATGCTGTATTTCTCATTCAGTTTCCTGTAACACACAACTATTTGATTATTACCTGAATCTGATGCTTGGAAACTTCTTATTCCAGACCTTTTTCTCTTTTGATTTCATGTTAGGAAAATAAGTAATCAAGAAGATAGTTTTGCTTGATTCAATTAAGTGGGGATGTCCATCTCGAGCCTAAAAGATTTGAATTGGCTATTTAATATGCTGGGAAAAACTCACTGATTTACTTCTGTAGGTAAAAGAAGTGTGTTGATTGTGTAGATGTACTATCTTTTATAATAGTCATATGGCAGTCTGCAACAACGCTGGATTCGTTAAAAAGAATTGCTTTAGAAAGTTTACTCTGACAAGTAACACTCCTGATGAATTTGACATTTCATTCATTACATGTGTTTTTAGTATAAAAATTGATTTGCAAGAATTTCATTGTTCTAAGAAATGAAATGCTGCAATACGATGCAAAACATTTCCTAAATGACAATAGCTCTTGCACGCGCACACACACATATCTGCCACCTTCCACAGTTTCTTGTTCTTTGTTTTAGCAGGTTGTGGAATGTCAACAAAATATGCATGTAAGGTTTAACAGCTATTCTTCTATTCCAGTTTTTGATTTCTTCTGCTTATTATTCACATTTATAAATAATCAGAATGAAGCGTAAGAATGGCCTATTTGCTCGAAAAGGTTCTACTGGACCAAAACAGGACGACATCCCTTCAGAAGAAACTCGGTATGTTTTTGAATATGAGCAATAGTTCTGCTTTTTTTCTTGAAGAATAATCTCTTCTAAAAAATTAGTTGATGTGTATGGTTTGGTTCGTGTTCAAAACTACTTTTGTATGCAAGAAATATTTTGTTGATGTTGGATGCCTAAGCAAATGTTAATTCTAGCTCTCTATCTCATTTCCTAGGTGCATCCATTGCGGAACTAGTTCAAAGGCCACTCCTATGATGAGGCGTGGTCCTGATGGCCAGAGGAATCTTTGCAATGCATGTGGCCTCACTTGGGCAAATAAGGTTGGCATGTACATCATCAAAACACTCAAAGGATTACTCCTTCATTTAGATGTTTTTTTCTTTTTAATATATTTACCTTTATACATCTGAACAACCATACATCATGTTAAATTACTTGCATTTTGGTCTATTTGGAAAGAATGGTGTCCATATATTGTAGGACTAGGAACTACAAAGTGCTTGTCTTCCAATACCAAGTCTGAAAGCCTAATCAATCAAATACTGCAATGCATGCATATGTAAATTATCGTTACAAATTACCATAGAATGTTTGCTCTCCTATTTGATTTACTTTCACCCGCCTTTCCTATGTTTGATACACGGCTCCTCTAGCATTCTTTGGAACAATTTCTTGTTAGGCAGAAAAAAGTTGCAAACTATTGATTCCTTACTTCTTGTTATATCACTCTGCAGGGGATAATGAGGACTCTCTATAAGGCATCCTATGACAATACTGAGCTCGAACTAGAGGTAATTGGTTTATTTTATTGCTGAATAGCAATCCTATGTTGGTGTAAGAATTGAATCTTTCTAAAGCTGTTTTGCACGGCCTACTTCTTTATCCATGTAGGATGAAGATTGCAACGAAACCAACTATGAAGCTCCTCCATGTTCCGTCTCTTATCAAGTTTCTTCATCAGTCTGCCAGTGATTCCTTGACTAAGACTTTGATGCATTAGAAAGAAAGCCATAATATATCAACATATCTTCTTCTCATCCAACTGAAAGATTATATATACGTACTACAGGTACATTTCATCACTAAAACTTTCTCAACAACTTGATGACACGATTGAGAACTATCACAAATTTTGTTCTTTTCTTTTGAAGTTTATATTGACAGATTAACACCTTAGCTAAAATTTGTTGGTGAAAGCAAAGGATCTCTCTCATGCACTTGCATTTTCCGGTTTACTTGAAGTTTAATAGGAACTTGCAGCTTCTCGCATCAAGACCTGATATATATGAAGCAGTCTTTTTAATTTATATTGGATCTTGTTACATATCCAGCATCTAGATTAAGCTTCTTATTGACTTTAACCAAACATGTTTGAACCTTTTGTATATCGAACTTTGCCTCTTTGGATAATCATAATCTTATTCTGAAGAATGATCATATAATCTGTACTTTCACATGTGATGACTGATGTATATTTTATTTTCATATCCTCAGCTCCCTCCTGAGGGAGCCTTGGAACAATAGTAAAATTGTCTCCGTGCGGCTTATAGGTCATTGGTTCGAGTTGTGAAATTTGATGCTTGCATTAGGTTGACTACATCACACCCCTTTGTTGCAGCTCTTCCTTGGACCTTGCATGAACATGGGATGATTCGTATTTGTTTTTCAGTTTCAGATTAAAAATGCTAGATAATGTGTTAAATCAAAATCAATATGTTTAGGCATAATAGTAGAATTAAGCTGGATGAAGACAGGGAGATTTTAGAAATGATACAGTATGTTTATTTTTATTTTCAACAATATGGGGTTTGCATTCTGTTTGGCCATTACCCTTAAAAAAAGGAAGACGTAGAAAAGCAAGTAAAAAACACATTACCATTATATGCAAACACACAAATTAATTAATCAGAGTTATTTTAAGTGAAAGATCATGATTTATGACATGCTTGTTAATCAATTAGTTTGGTATGAACGTGTTAAATTTATTTTTATCTTTCTACTTTTTAGGTGTAGTTTAGTCGGAGAGTTATTCACACCTTCCTCATGTGGAAGTGGAGGTTCAAATCCGTGTATATACTCTTTCCAAATCCCCACCCACCCAACAGGAAAAAGAAACTATTTACGAGTACATCCACACACAAAAACACACGTGACCTTTAATTATCATTTAAGTAGTCAATTATTATAGCTTAGCATAGGCTTGGATAATATAGATTATTATAGTTTCCAGAAAACAAATCATGAGACCAGACCACTTTCCCCATACCTAATTTAATCAAATAGCTACTTATAATTCCAAATCTAATCCAAGATTTTCTCCCCATATAATCCAATAATATATTATCCACTAGAATATAATCCAAGATTTTCTACGGTTATAATCCTAAAATATAGTATTAAAGACATCACACAGTTACAACTTATTAATATTACTGCAAATATAAAGATATGGAGAATAAGTATTAGGTCGAATATTAATAGATACGTAGTATATTGTCTAATTTACTTATTATGTTATTATTATTACTCTTTACTATCTTATTTTTTATTTTATTATTATCTATTATTTTACTCTTTTTTCTAAATATTAGTATTTTACTTACTTTTATTTTGTATTATTTATTACTCCCTCTGTCTCATTTTATGTGAGGTAGTTTGACTCGGCACGAAATTTAAAAAAGAAATGAAGATTTTTAAAACTTGTGATCCAAAATGAATGATAGAAATTTGTGTGACTGTAAATCATTTCATTAAGAATAAAATAGATATTTTATAATTAAATTATTACTTAATATAAAAATATATTAGTATTTTTTTTTAAGAATAGAGGGAATATTTATTAGTGTTGACTTCTTCATTATTTTCGACATGGTATATTTGCCCATATAGAGTCTCTGAGTAAATTAACTACCAATGGCAGAAGCTGTAAATTTAACCATTTTCAGGGTGTGTGTTTTTTAAAAGGACCTTTTGTCCCCTTCACACTTTCCTCGTCATCATTGTTATCACCATTCTTTGCTCTCTCCGTTTCTCCTAAAGATCAAACAAAACTCTCTGCATCTGAATTTGATCATGAAATTCGAAGGAGAAATTCATCGCGATTCAACTTAGGAGTTCAAATTTTGCTAGTAAACGAAGACATTTGGATATTTTTTTATTGTGTATAGTGATTTTTTGTTGTAAAATAAGCGTGATTTTGAAGGATTAGGTTAACGATTTCATGGCGTTTATATAGTAGATAGGAGTATCATGATGGCGGAGAATCCACGGCCATTGCAGGCGCGTCCGTATGAGGATCACGCGCCGCTGCCGTCGATACGGATGGTGGAGGAGGAAGAGGAGGAGGAGGACGATGACGACGGGGCATATGAGGATGATGGAGGAGAAGAGACTATGGATGAGGCGGAGGATGTAAGCATGAAGGTATTGAATAACCATCAATATGGAGGACAGAGCCAACAGTTGTACGGAGGCGGAGGTGGAGTTGTGGAAGTTTCTAGAACAAGTGAGCTTACTCTTGCTTTTGAAGGTGAAGTCTATGTTTTTCCTGCAGTCACTCCTGATAAGGTAGTTTCTATTTTTGGATAGATACTCCTATTTAGTTGCTTTTTTCTATTTTCGGTTTTTGGGACTTCCCATCAAATCATAGATTAGGTGCTTTACCTATTTTATTGTGCTTTTAGTTTAAATACAATTGTTATTTAAATATTATCGTATCTTGTTGTTAAATCATTGTTACCTAATGACGGAAAGTTTCATTTTAGGTAACGATCGATTTAGTGTGGTAACAATCCTATTTTATTCTTTACTCTACCCTTTATAATAGCTCTACCTCGTACCATATATTCTTGTAGGTTTGTCCTTTAAATTGTTGATGTGTTGTGACATTATGTAACAACGGAAAATAATATAATCTATTCAAACGTTGTATTAATCAAAGTAATATAGTACAATATAATACGATGTATTATGAAATAATAGGTAACAACTATCCAAAGTTCCAAACAAAGTGTTTTGTTTCACCAGTCTTTGTATATACAATACAATGTTGTGTGCAAATGTAGTGAATTTTGAGTACACTCTTAGCTACTGACATGATGGTAACTCTACATATACCCTTCGGGGTGGCCCAGTGGTTTGGGCTTAAGACTTCCATGTTGGAGGTCTCAAGTTCGAAACCCCTTGCCAGTGAAAGCAAGGGGTTTGCCTTCTGGGTTGAGCTTGTCGCACCGGGCTTGCTTAGTACGGGTTACCTATTCTATGTGGTTTCGAAGCTATTGCATAGGAGCGGATGTTTTACCTTGTGCGCACCCAAAGTGTAGCGGTTGCGGGTTTCCCTTGTCATAAAAAAAAATGATGGTAACTCTACATATTTTGTGCTCAGCGAATTTTGTGTTGTTGTGTAGTACTGCTATTTATTGATTAGTTGAAGTATCGGACATTGTTGAAGCGGGATTAATGAATGATTTGGGACAAATTTTTAATCTGTATGTCTTATTTATTGTTTTTCGGATGATTTTGGTGACTGACTAACTTGGACGTACCATGACTAACCCACCAATTAGCTTACTACAGCACATGAGTGCAACTTTTGCTCAAGTGTTGTAGCTGGGAGTCAAACCTTGGATCTTGCATGCCTCAACATCAGCCACCCTCTTCAGGACATATTTATGTCTTATTTCCTTTAAGAACATATTTTGTCTTTAATTCTCTACTTTAGTCTTCTACATATTTTTCTTGCATATCAAGGGATTCTTGATGAGGCATCTGAGTTAATTGTTACTTGGTTGTTTTTTGCTCTTTCAATTCTGATTTTCTGCCGCAAGAGTGTTTTTTGTTCGATCCATCTCTTAAAAGCAGCCTACTAGTGAAAAAAATTCATTTCTATCGAAATTCTAATGGAATTTGTGATTCTTTAAGTTTTCCATCCCCCTTATAGTCCGTTGGCCCTTGCCAGTCCAACTATGGAATGACATAATTTATAGAAATGGTGTCTGGCTAACTCTGCACTCTACATCCTAGAATTAATTTGGATATAGTAACTTGGCTGAGAATTTCCATCTCTGTGCCCGTTTACTAGATATTACTCCAAAAGAAAATTCTTGAGAATATAGCTGGGAATTTTATGTGTCATTGCACCTTCTTTCCTGCTATATAAAGTTAGAAGCAGCTGCTTCCTGTGATTCACCTCTACTCAGCTTCTCAGATTCTGAAGAAAGAATCAGAAATAGCTGAGAAATATTGGGATTTCATTTTTATAATGGTCCTTCTCATCCAGGAGGCATGTTTAGTGAAATACGATTCCGTCTCCATCTTACATGGTATGGTGTTTTGCTTCTGTTGTCTGTCATATAAATCATGGTTCTTTCTCCGTATTTGGACAGAGTTGTTACTGTGTTGTGTCAATCATGTGTTGTTGTAGCATAATGACTGGCAAAGCTGTGGAAATTGACTCTGGCTTACTTTTGGTAAAAACAGGTGCAAGCAGTGCTCTTATTATTGGGGGGATGCGACATTCCTACTGCTGTGCCCACTGTTGAACTTCCATTCGACAACAAGGTATTCTATTCAAATTCTATGACTTGCACTACATTGTTTGATGATACTTTTGGATGATCAGTATTATTTTTAGGTTGAGGATTTGCCAAAGCAAGCTAATCTTTCGAAAAGATTTGCCTCCTTGGTTAGGTTCCGAGAGAAGCGAAAGGAGAGATGTTTTGACAAGAAAATTAGATATAGTGTCAGGAAAGAGGTTGCTCAAAGGTAAATGATATGCCTTGTTTCCATTTTTTGGTTTTCTTTGAGACTTTAACCTGGCAATGATATTTGATAATGTGATTTTGTCACTTACAAACAAATGAATAAAAGATGACATTGGTAATAGAAATTGCTTGTCAGCACGCTTTCTTTGATATTTATTCAACAAACCCTTTCATATCCAAGTGTTAGTACCATGGTATCAATGTCATTTTCTGACCAATTTAGCATGATGTTTGTTTGTCCTCAATTTTCGTTCATCTTTGATTTTTTAGGAGTACTTCTTTGATGGAATTCACCTAATAATGTACTTGCAATATCAGTCCTTATGATGTCGTGTCATCAGCTAAATGCTGATCTCTTCTCTTACATTTAGTATAAGGATCCTGTCTGTACCATTGGTTTCTCATGCAAGGATTTTGCATATATTAGATGGTGTAGTATTCATCCAAACTGAAAATGAGAAGGACAATAATTTTGATTGGAATTGGTTGTTAGTTTTTTTATAAAAGAAGAAATATGGACTTGGTCGATTTGTTTTGTAAATGTAGAATTTAAAGAATTTATCCCTGGAAGTGTATGTCTAAGTGAAAACCAGAGTCTGATTTCTGTTTAAACATGTTTTGAAGGACTGAAACATAACTTCTTTTATTTCGCATCCCAAAAAAAATATATATATTCTGGCAAAATTTAGAGCAACTTATTTTTTAAATTAATTAGAAGCATTTTCTGATACAGATATCAAGGTTTTGAGTAATGAACTTACTTGGCCACATGTATATTAGGATGCATAGGAAAAATGGTCAATTTGCATCTTTGAAATCAAGTTCTGGATCTTCTAGCTGCGATTCAGCCAAGAGTAGCCTTGAAGGACACGGCACACAACATTCTGTAACTGTGTGAGTTTTCATTTTTTCACACTTTAGTGCTTCAGCCTGTAGTATCTGCAACTGCTAAAGACCAATGTATTTTCCTGCTTGATTTCTTTTGGATTATTAGTCCTGGAAAGTGTCACCATTGTGGTGTGAGTGAAAATTGTACGCCAGCGATGCGTCGTGGGCCGGATGGACCAAGGACACTCTGCAATGCATGTGGACTTAAGTGGGCAAACAAGGTACGCAAGACATCCTTTTCTTTTTCTGTATTTTAATTGTCATGTTCCTGATCTTTTGTTTTTTCACGTGAGAGAATTCCTGCATTCTATTCATCTTACTCCCTCCGCACCCCCTCTCTCTCCCCTACCTCTTCTTGATACTCCACTTTATGATTATCCTCTCATTTCTTTTGGGAGTGAGAGGTGTGAATAAACCTGCTTTCACCTATGTTCTGAGTTTGCTCTCTAAATTGCACCTATCACCAAAAGAGAATTGGCTTTGCCAACTCATGTCAGCTGATTTGTTCATTCTATTTCTTTTAATCAATATTTGTGCAATTCTATTGGACTTAAATTCTTTAAGTTTTAAATGGCTTCGTGTTGTTGGATGTATAGGGAACATTGAGAGATCTAAGCAAGGCAGGGAGGAAAACTTCTGTTGAACCAAACGAACTGGTATGTTTCATCAGCAAGAATGAGAAATATGTTAGTGGCTCTGAAGAACTTAATCCTCTATGCTTTATATAGTATCCTGTTATTTCTCTGTATACATGCTATTTCTCCTTCACCTAAAAGGGCCCATGAAAAATTTCAACTTATCCATTCATCTTAGTGTTATTTCTCTGTATACATGCTATTTCTCCTTCACCTAAAAGGACCTCCTGAAAAATTTCAACTTATCCATTCATCTTAGTGTTCGTGATACATGAGAAGATCAAAGTTTTGCATTGTCCACGGGGGAAGACATCCTTGGATGTCACACGTCCAATTTTGAAGGTGGAATCTTCTCCAATTGCCAGGATGGACATATATGGAAGCACTTTGTTACAAAATACTCCACCAAATATGAGCTTAATCATCTCTCAGGCTTCTTATGTTGCATGCAGGGAACTCCTGACAATCCCGTGAAGGCATTTGCTGAAGGATCCCTTGATCATTGTGCTGATCTGGAAAAGGTATGTGTTGGTTTTGTAAGACTGTGTATCAATGATTAAATATTTCCTCGTATGTTATATTGTACCACACTTTTCAATAGTAATATCAAAATGGTTCCTCATAAGGTTATATTGTAGTACATTAAAATCTAATTGAAATAACACCAAAATATAATGATTAAAAGACAGGCTGAACGAGAAAGAATGGACTCACTTCATGAGGTGCAGTCACAAGATATAAACAAGTTTATTTAGTTCTAATTCTGTTGAGCCAAATGCAATAAAAACTGGACACAGCGTTATTTTCAGTGTTCTGTTTTTTTTTTCTTTTCTTGTGTATATATTAACTTCATGGTATAAAATTTTACCTTATGTAAACTTTACTGTTTTGGTTCAGAATCTATTCAGCTCTGCTAGCAATCTTGAAAATGATATTCCTGTGGGTATCATTAGTTCTTCGAGCAATCTTGTTGAGCAGGTGAGAGTAGTTCATGATTTTTTTTCACTATTGAAATTCTCCTTAATATATTTATTCATGAGAGATTATTTGGATCTGTTTAGTATCTCTGTAAAATGCATTTTTGTCACTAAAATTTTGGGTATGCAGGAAACTCTAGTTGATTTTGGAAATGCTTCCAAAACTGAGCTCGTCATTCTTGCAAACTTTGACTAGTAAGTTTTGATTCTTAAAGTCACCATTAGTTGAACAGAGTCCGTCTTGCTAACATTTTAAACCATGCACAGGTTGACTGCCTGTAAATTGTTGTTGTAACATACCCATTTCCTTTCTGGAGAGATGCTACTATTTCAAACTGACCCTGTTAAATTTGGAATGGTTGCTGTTGATGTGTAAAATTTGATGACTGTAAAAATGAGTAAGTAAAGATTATTGGTGCCTAACCAATCCATACGAAGTGTGATTCATTGTGTCCTGTACATCGTAAGCTAGTTGGAATTCTACACTTTGTGGTTGTGTGTATATATATATATATATATGTGTCGTTTGACTCTGTGTATATTGTAACAGCTTGCTAATACTGATAATGTCTTTGGGTTTCCGACTTCTGTGTGGATGAGCATGATTTTAACCCAGGTCTGTTATACCCATTTAATCTGCCTGATACAAAAACGGGTCTACTTGTTTGTGTAAACATAGAAAGCGTATAACCAAATATTTACAATAAATGCTGAATTTCGTACAAATATCAATTAACTAGACATTGAGTTGCTAATGTCGAATTTTATGCACAGAGTCCGGAGCCTAAAGGGCACTTTTTTAAAGCTAAAAGACCTAAAGGGGTTACCAAAACTTTGGTTGTTTGAGGTAGGATGCGTGACTGCCAAATTCTCTGACGGACTACTGCGGTTGTTTGCTCATTTTATTCTGTTAGGGATTCGCAGTTGCTATTACAAACTAGTAACAAAAATGTGGGATTTTTGTTAAGCAAAGATTTCTGTATGTTAATTGATAATAGAAAGAACTTTTAAAATGATCTAACAGAGAACATTTGCACTGCAAAATGTTCCAAACAGAATTAATCTATTTAATATAGTCACATGAAACTAATAGATGTTTCATTTTGTTGTTGCAGCAAGGTGAAAACACAAATTCTGAATTTTATTTTTCATGTCAAACTCAGTTAAAAAAGAAAAAAATTATGCAGGGCAGGGTGGGGCAGGTCTATGCAGGGCATGGCGCATTAAAAAACATATGTTTTTGCCATGTGGGATGGATTGGTATCTTTGCTGGCTTATCCTGCAACCACCTGTCCTATTGACATCCCTATATATAAGTTAACAAGCACTTACACTCCCCTATATAAACATTTGGAAAAGAATAAAATACTTTTATTATACTGGTAAGAGTGATATCCGGTAAATTGTAATATTTTTCTCGACACTTCTAATTTTGAAAAATAAGCATCAGTGTCGAGGCACTTACGTTTAAGCTTATGTTATTAGTGCATACAATGGCATGGGGACTGAAATTCTGCCGAGACTAAATTGACGATTGCATTAAGAACCCCCAAGGACTTCTTTTTGCACGGATATTGGCCAGCGGATGACAAAGGAATTTCAGTAACACCATGTTTCACGAAAGACAATTTTCGTTATAAAATGGTGAGCTCATCTTTGTTTCTACACTTCGTATCTAACTTGTGTATCCCCAACTTCACCACCTGCTGGAAAAGAATAACAATACAATCTCACAGAACAAAAGAACCCAAGTGAACAAAACTGACAGCAATATTTTCTTTCAACTGATGAAGTGTGACCTTCTGATCACCGGATTGTTCATGCCAAGGGCAAACTGATGGAAACTCAACAGTAGAAGAATATCAGCCCACAGAATTACAAAGCAAACAAAAATATATATTATCGTAACTGTAATATATAACAAAAAGAAAATTATCTAGAGGTAGACATACAGATAAAGAAACGATTATAACAGATAGAGCATAGAGCTAGAACAAAACAGAAACTGGTGGTAAAGGCGTAGGCATTCATTTTTTTCTCTTCACTTGACAGTGCAAAATCACAATTGACAAGTGCCCTTTTTGAACAATGAAGATAGTAATGTCAAAATTACATTGCAGAAAAATGGATCTAAACATGGTAACCTTAGATCAAGAAACTACCTCAATCACATGATTTTGCACAGACCAAATTATTACTATTGTTTTGCCATATTCAGAGGTAATGAATCTTAAAAGCTGTAACTACAATGTACGATCCAATTCTCTCTAACATCAAAGTGGTGTTTAACATGTTTTATGTTAAATATAACTGATAGCTTGTATTAACATAATTTTCTTTTGACTCCATATGAAGAGCTTGAATCAGTACATCAGAAGTCAATAAATAATAGAAGTAAGCACAGGCAGAGTAGAAATAATGCAATATTTCTTTGCTTTGGTAATGAGACTGAAAAGTTGCGACTTTCATTTCCATTTTAGCTCCTCTGTTACAATGCATAATTTTTTTTCAGGGAACACATTCTAATTCTATCCTGTGTCTACTGTACATGTAGTAGAAACTATAAACCTTTTCTCTCTCGCTAAAGACAGGTATATAGTTACAAAAATTATG
>JAJOOS010005679.1:0-22935 GCA_029582725.1 Solanum chiquidenum
AATTATGCAAAATAAATAAAGAAGAATTAGATTGGGACTTGACAAACCCAACAGTTAGCAAATAACTTTTGAGCTCATTGTACCAAGCTCGGGGGGCTCGTTTCAAGCCATAGATTGCTTTATTCAACTTACAGACATGTGTGGAGAGGCTTTGATCTTCAAAGCCCGGTGGCTGCCTCATATAAACTTCTTCTTCAAGGCTTCGTTGTAAGAATGCATTATTGACATCAATCTGATGGATTGGACAGTTGTATTGCGTTGCAATGGTAAGCACCAACTGAATAGTAACTGGTTTGACTACCGGGCTGAATGTGGAATGGAAGTCTAAGCCTAGACGTTGAGTAAATCCCTTTGCAACAAGACGAGCTTTATACCTGTCAATGGAACCATCAGATTTATGTTTTATACGAAACAACCACTTGCACTCAACCACATTCATCGAAGGAGTAACTGGAACCAAATCCCATGTCCGATTCCTAACAAGTGCATCAAATTCAGCATGCATCGCTTCTCTACAGTGAGGGTGAGGATATGCTTGTTTGTATGTATGAGGAACAAAGGACGAGGAGAGTTGAACACTGACACTAAACTTCTTGGGTTTGAGGCTATTTGTTTTGGAGCGTGTGACCATGGGATGACTTGAAGTTGTAACCACGGGTGAAGGATCAGATGGAGTCAAAGCAAGTGTAGGTTGGGAAGGGTTATTGGCAGATGACTGAGAAGGCAGGTTGGTGGGAGGTATAAGGGAAGGGAGTGGTAACACTGAGGTACTTAGTTGTTGGTGATTTCTGCGTTGGTAGGTGGTGTAATGGTGTGTGGCAATGAAGGAGAGGATAAAGTCTGAGAATTACCTGATGCAATGGAGACACCTTCTGATCTGGCAGGCATTGAGTTGGGCAGTGGAGAGTACACGGGCAGAGCATCTGGGAGAGTATGACAAGAATCGAAACTTGATGGCTTATTAGTCACAGGTAGAACATCAGAACACATCTCCCAAGCGATTTCAGTGCTTTGTTGGTTTTTTAGATTCGAAAAAATATTATGAAAAGGATAGGTGTCTTCCAAAAATTGAACATCCCTAGATAAGTACAATTTATTTTTGATGGGATCAAAACATTGGTGGCAATAATGTTTATTAGAAAATCCTAAATATACACAAGGAGTCGATTTTGGCTCTAACTTATTTTTGACATATGGTTTAAGCCACGGGTAACATAAACAACCAAAAACTCTAAGTGATTCATACTTTGGAGCCTCGTGAAATAAAATTTCATAAGGGCATTTATTTTGTAAATTTGGAGTGGTTAGACGGTTTATAAGGTAGACTGCTTAGTGACAGGCAAAACTCCAAAAAGATGAGGGCAAGGATGCTTGATGCAGTAACGTTTTGGCAGTCTCAACTACATGCCTGTGTCTACGTTCAACCGATGCCACTCTTTGAGGCGTGTATGGTGGTGTCACTAAGTGTTCAATACCTTGAGTTTTGAGATATGAGGATAAACCTTGGAACTCACCACCACCATCAGTATAGAGAGACATAATTTTGGTTTGAAACCGACGCTCAAGTAAGGGATGTAAAGCTTGAAAGACATCAAGGACTTCCTTTTTTGATTTTATAGTGAACAGCCACATGTATTTCGAGTACTGGTCAACAAATAAGGCATAATATCTCTTGTTATCAATTGACAAAACAGGAGATGGCCCCCATAAATCAGTATAAATTATTTGCAATGGCCGTTGACTTTGTAATGTATTTTCAGAAAAAGGTAACCTGTGCATTTTATTAGAATAACACGAATTACAAATGGAAGCAGTTCTAGAATGTGAAACTGGAAGAGAAAACTGATGTAAAATCGTGTTTAAAGTAGGATGATTAGGATGGCCGAAACGCCGATGCCACAGGTGTAGAGGAACGATAACATTGCATTGAGGGGTATGATGTGCACTGCCCGACGGCCACTCATATAGCCCATCTCGATTCTACCCGCGAAACAGAGGAGCCCCCGTACTCATTTCCTTCACACAATAATAAAAAGGAAAGAATTCAATGGACGTATGATTATCGCGGAAAAATTTGGAAACAGAAAGAAGATTATTTTTTATGGAATGAGAACATAAAATATTGAGAAGCTTGAATTGCTGATTCGATGCACTTAAGTTAGTGTTACCGGTATGAGATATTGGAATGGTGTTACCGTCCCCCATTGCTATATCCTCTGGACCATGGTAGGTGTGCACATCAGTGAAGTTTTGCGCATTAGAGGCCATATGATGAGTGGCGCCTATATCAACAATCCAAGGAGCCTGTTGAGTTGGAGATCGAGCAGTATAGTTTGCCCGGGCTTGTATGTGATCTTGTGATTGTGATCTGCAAATCTTAGCAGAATGACCAGGACGGTCACACAACTGGCAATTAGTCCTATGATTGGAATATGTGGATTCTCAAATTTTTGGTGCTTTTCTGTACATGTATTTGGAAGAAATGATTCGCTGATACTTGTACAAATAATTCAACAATCAGGACCAAAAGTTGGATTTGCCAATTTAGTTACTTGACCGTGTAAAAAATTCTACACCGTCAATGGATAGTAGTTAAACTAATATTTTTGTCCAAACTTCACATAAGATAACAATCTTGGAATAATTATCTTGAATTTAAATGCCAAAATGACACACTTTTCCTATTTTATAACTCTTCTCTGCAATAAGTTTAAAATTTAAAAATAGTTATAATTTTCTCTGATTCCCGCACAAAGTTGAAATAGAAAAACTAATTTGTGTCTTTATAAGGTATTACTACCTCTTTTTTTTTCAGTGTTTTATTTTCTTGAAAATTGTATCCTTCCTTGGTTTCTTAGATGGTTGATCAAAGGCCTTTGCTTAGCATGCATAAGACCTTCTTTTACAATTTCTTTCCATCAAAAGCTGAAGAAGAAGCATGCAAAGTTAACAACATTCCACATGTAGTGACTCGAGAACTAGTGGACATAAGGGACTTATACCCTGCCCCAAAAATCGATCTGCAAAAACCCATGGAAGATCAAGAAAAAAATTACCCATGAAGAGATCGTTGTTGGAATGCTGATGATTTCATTTTTCGAGATGTTTGAGTACATCCTTCGATACTGGACTTTGGACATGGCCAAAATTTTGGAGAACGGTTGCAGTGTGTGTGTTGACATGTGGGATGTAACTGAGGGGAATGTCTCTAAGAAGTATGACGGTGGAAGTGTTTGGCTAAGGAAGGTGTACAATGATGATTTTACTCTTTGATGCATCGAATTGTTCAAGGATCGCGGATTGGGTGATGGTGATGAAATTGGGCTTTATTGCGTTCCTAGATTTTCCTATTTAGTATTCAAATTGCTTTCTCAGGGTGGCTCTTAGTGGAAAGGTCCAATAATTTAGGACCAGAAACAACATAATATCATTCTTTGGTTTAGTATTACTTTTTCATATAATTGTAATAGTTGAACACATAATTATGAAATCGAAATTCTTGAAGTTCCCAATTTAGTCTGCGCATTTACCTTTTTGCACTTGTGTTTTCGTTCCCTATTATTATAGTGTTCTTTTAAGTTTGTATAATAGTTTAGATAGTTGTGATGGTCTTTGTCAACCTAGAAGTAATCTTAATATGAGAAATAAGTTGATATACTCACAAAAAATACTTGAAAATAAGGACCTAACATGACCAAATTAAGGACCCCATTTTGGCACACCCTCAATGGTACACGATTACCCCTTAATCATCAGAGTTCAAACTTTACGTTAATGCATTTCGTACAATAGAGTGCAGTAAATAAGATATCTATGGAAAATAAAAGTACAAATTATTAGGGCATGTTTGAATAATGGAATGTGATTTCTAAATTGAACAGAGATGTAGAAAGTTAAGACAACTAATTTTATAATAATTTAGGGTCTTAACTCTTTCAATCATCTGACTGAAAGCTTTTGCATTAGCACAAGAATAATGCTACATTCATTCAAGTTTTTGTTTCCATTTTTCTGCATAATCGAAGTTGCTCGCTGCTCAACTGTTTTTGAAAATCCTAGCTAATAACTAGGGCAAAGGAAGGATAGAAGAAGAAAGGCAACTTCAACTTTTGAAATGTCAGTAGAGAAAAATAAATATCCATAATAGTAGTGTCCATACCTTAAATAAGGGAAAAAGAGCTTAATTCCTGTGACAACTCAAGTTGTTTGATCTTGAAAGGTCTTAAAGAAAGCACATTCTTTTTTAGTCCATACCTTTTCTGCATTTTTACTTGAATTTGCCGATATCATTGATCGTCTTCATACCTCAATTTTTTTTATCTGAATTTATATTGTACTTGAATTCTAGTAACCAAGTGTCTGCATTAGCATTAGTCAATGTAGTTCTCCACATTTCATCTAACAAAATATGCACAATAACATCAAAAAGATAATGTCCATTTTGTTGTTTTCTGGGCTAGTGACTGCACTAAATGCAGCAAGAAGATTCATGATTTGCTTGAAAATAGTATTCATTGTATGAATATTGTAAGTAGTAATGACTATTATCTATCCATTATGAAATTGATCAAGGATCGCAGATTGGGTGTTGGCGATGTAATTGGGTTATATCGGCATCCTAGTTTATTATCAAGGTTTATTTTCAAATTATTTTCTAAGGTTCATTATTCAAGAATTAGGCCTGTATTTTTTCTTTCGTACTTGTGATTGGAATATCTAGATTCTCAAATTTTTGTCTGATTTTATGTACTTGTATTATCAAGAAAAGTTTGGCTGTCTGTGTAAACAATTTAAGAATTAGGACCAGTAAGTTGATGTATATGGAGTATGAATATATGATGGTTTCGCAGATACCCAAATTTTGTCTTCTTAATCTGCTTTTTTGTATTGGGAGTAAGAGTTAAGAAAAGATTTATTGCATAATCTGTTATTCGATAACTAAGAGATGAGTGGTTATACAATTCGATTCATCTGTTCTCTCCCTATGAAAGATCTAGTGCCTCAATGCATGGTCATACAATCTGGAATGTCATGCCTAAGTAGCTAAGAATTGAATTAGAATGAACACAGAACTGATAATTAGATATGGTTGTACAATTTTGAGTGTCTTTTGATAACTCGAGCTATTTGATCACAGTTTTTCCAAATATCTTGTACTATCATTCTTGAAAGGTCTTACAATAAGCACATTCTTTCTCAGTTTGTATATTTCTTTTGATAGAACCTTTCCTACATTTTTACTTGAATTTGTTGTTATCATCAATCGTCTTCACATCTGTATTTTGCTAATCTGAACTTGTTTTGTACTTGAATCCTAGTAACCAAGTGTCTGCATTAGCATTAGTCATTGTAGTTCACCTAACAGAATATGCACAATAACATCAAAGAGATGCTGTCAATTTTACTGTTTTATGGGCTAGTGATTGCAATAAATGCAGCAAGCAGATTCTATGGAGATTATGAGTAGATATAAAGTCCTCACAAAAGGAAAAGTTTGAATGGTCATTCTTCCAAAGTTAATATAATCACAACAAATGCCTGGAAATAAGGACCCCATTTCACGCACAAACTCACATGTAAAAGATTACCCCAAGCTTGTCTTCTCGCATGATATCTGCAACATGTTCCTTAATCATCAGGGCTGAATCTTTAAGTTAATGTCTTTCGTACTGTGTGATTGACTTTTATGAAGGAAAACTGTTTGGGATCTCCACAATACTTCTATTCCTTCTGCATGGGAAAATATTCCTTTGGGTCTTCCAAACAGAAAAGGTTGAGCTGATATAGTTTTCTGAAATTCTCTAACTTTGTGTCCTCTTATAACACAGTTATTTCAAATACACAATAATTATCAATTCTCATATGTCGTAGCCTAGCAAGTCTCCAAATACTAGGTGATAGTACATTGTTTGATATGTTATTCACTACCAGAGTTTTTAGCAAGTCTAGAGTTACAAACTTTGTTTCACTAATTTTCTCCGCTGATTGATTTCTGCTCTAAATCGCAAACAAGAATGGATACTTTCCTCGTAAGTGTTCCAACACTTGCCATAAGAAGGAACAATTTGTCATTCTTTAAAACTTTTCTAATGGGGATAAAAAATCAAGAGCACTACATTTAGGGTACATCTTGTGTAATTTTCTGAAGTTCGATAGTGCAATTGAGCTTTTTCTCTGTAATAAATGACCTTTTCAAAAAAAAAATTCTCCTAAATGTTTATGTTCTGATATGCCGCAAGTTATAAAAGCTTGTTCTAAATAAACAATTAAAAGACTTAATAAATGTTATGAGACGGTTATGGGTGGTTGTTTATGTAGAGAAGGGGCAAGGCAGTTAAAAGAGGGTGTTCAGGAAAAGGAAAAGGGAATTCTGGGAGAGCTCTAGCCTCTCAAATGTCTAGAAAGGTTGTGATCTAGTTAATTGTAGGTTATGTATTATATAACTAAAATTCATTCATTTCTTAGGATGAAATTTATGGTAATTGTAGTGTCCTAGTGATAGTTTTTTAGATTTCTTGTGTAATATCAATGTATCTGGTGTGAAACATCAATTTATGTTCATTTATTTACTATTTCAGCAGTAGAGTCTATTAAATTGGTATTAAAGCATCAAATTTCGCGGATGGCGAGTAGAATGGAGAGACGAGTAAAACAAGTGGGGACTAATTTGATAGGGGTAAGAGAAGATGTCGAAAACTGGAAGGATGGTTTCAAGAAATAAGAGAGTTTCTTGCGAGAATTGAAGCACATGGGAGAACCATGATGGCAGAAGAATCCCTTTCTAAAATCTAGATTCATCGGAATCTAAGAATAGGGAAGCGATATCAACTTTGCTGGAGAAAAAAATGGGAAGAAATTTTGGAAACCAGAACTACCAGTTTTCGAAGGAGAGGATTCTTCAAGATGGATTTTCAAAGTGGAACAACATTTTGGAGTAAATGAATTTTTTTAAGCGGATAGATTATAGGCAGCAGGTGTTTGTTTGGAAGGAAAGGCCTTAAATTGCTATTATTGGATAGGGTCTCGACAACCAATGTTAACCTGGAAAACTTCCAAGAGAGTTGTTGAACTAATTTCGTTATTCTCAAAGGATCAATCAGTATGATGTTTTAATGGGGCTGAAGTAGGTTACCACAGTAACCACATTTCGTGAAGAATTTGAATAGGTGTCAACGTCTAATCAGGAGGTATCTGATGGATTGTTAAGTGGCATATTTTTGAAGGGGATAATAGAGGAAATTTGTACCTTGTGTAATTTTCTGAATGTCTAGAAAGGTTGTGATCTAGTTGATCGTAGGCTATGGATTATATAACTAAAATCCATTCATTTCTCATGGTGTTATATATGATGTTGGCAGTGTCCTAGTGATTTCTTATTGTAATATCAATGTATCTAGTCTGAAATATCAATATTTGTTCCATTATTTACTGTTTTAGCAGTAAAGTCGATATGCACCTTTTAGAAATAGTATAAGATCCCTTTTGAGCAAGCTGATAATCTTATGAGAAAATGTCTGACAATTATCTAAAATTATGTAAGTTATTAGTAACATGAGACATTAGCTTATTATGTTGTATCTAAGGTTGAGAATATATATGAGGAGACATTATAGTCGAAAGCTAATATTATTAGGGAGAATAATTTCTCATGGGTTATTTATTCTACAAAGTACACATAAGGTCAAAATCTAAATGGTAATCTGTTTGCTTTAATCAGTGTAATAAATAAGAAAAAATGACATAAAATAGTCGTTTATCAAAATAATGACCCGCAAATATATACACTCTTAAGTTTCATTCCATCAAATGCAGAAGAAAAATCCTGCAAAGTTAACAACACATCACGGTTAAAGACTCAAGAGCTAATAGAGATAGGACCTCCATTGATATTTGATCCAAATACCGCGAGGAACACCAGGAAAAAAATTACACAGGAAGAACTCGCTTTTGAAAAGATGCGGATTCCATTTTCTGCGACTTTTAAGTACGTTCGTCCATACTAGAATTTGGAGTTGGCAAGAAGTTTAGTGAACGGGAACGGGGTGTGTGTTCACTTATCAAATATAATAGAGAAGAATTACACTAGGAAGTATTAAGATAAAAAATTTACTTTTAGGAAGTTGAGTTATGCTGACTTTTTCCTATCCATCATGAAATTGATCAAGAATCGTGGATTGGTTGTTGGTGATGAAATTGGCTATATTGGTATCCTAATTTATCAAAGTCAATTTTCAAATTATTTTCTAAGGTTCGTGATTCATAAATTAGGTCTATATTTTTTCATTTGTACTTCTGATTGGAATATTTGGATTCTCAAAATTTTTTAGGCTTTTTCGTACTTGTATTTGCAAGATAAAATTGGCTGTCAGTTGTGTAATGATTCAAGAACTAAGACCAAAAAATTTACTTGATCATGTAAAAATATCTACACCGTCGATGGATATAGAGTTTTTGTCCACATTACGAAAAAATAACAATATTGGAATTAATAGAAATGATGTTTCTATACATGCTATTGTATTCACAACCAGTAGTAGAAGCCCAATGAAGTTTTTCGTTAAAAAATATACCACAAACATTTAGAAATACCTCACTTGGAGGACAACTGTGATCAACAATTTTCCAAGAATTACTCATAAGACTATATATTTTGACCTTAACTCGATTATATGACCTTTCATGTGTGAAATTAAAGAGAATGGCAACTACCTAATAATCATCATGAAACTCACCATATATAAAACCATAACGATAATGTGAAACATATCTTACTCCAGTTCCAAAATCAGGGAATTTCTTGTACTTTCTAATCGATGGATTCCATAGAAACAATTTTTTTTTCCATCGGCAATACAAGTTAGACAAATCAATCCATTCAGTGAACCCAAAATTTCCAAAAGTTGATAAGGTTTTTCCATAGGAATATTCAGGTTAGATGTATGTATAACAGAATCATTAAGTAAAGATCTAACAGAACAATCCATAAAACGATTGTATATGGGCTTAATAACCCCCATCATAAGACTATGGTGAGTGTTTTCCTTGTTACTAATCGATTAACTGAGATGAGATTTGATAAATTTAGGGCTAGAGATTAAATCGAGCCAGTATTTTGAAACCGGAATGTATTGCAAGAAGGATTTCACCGGAAGCCTTAAGAAAATTTCAGTGATGAGGTCAAGTGGAATTGTCGAATAGAGTCTTGCATTGAATTTTTTGAAAATTGAGATTGGTTTGTGAGCCTTAAAGGTTATCTCCCTTAGATTCCAATTTTTAAGGGTTTCACTTTTGCATAAGGAGAGACTGACTGCGGCTAAGGTATTATAAACCTCACAAAAAGACTCTTGTTGTTTTTATAGAGCCATCAATATGGGTCAACTCAATCCATCTCATAATTTGATAGGATTGGACTAAAATCTTTGAATCGTACTTACATTCGAGATTTTTTTAGCCTTGTTGGGTATTAATTGCCTTGAGTTTCTTACCATAAATAGGTTTTCCTTTTAGGAAAAAGGTTTAGGATTGACTAGTCATTTTCTTGTACGAAAAGGTTTATGACTCTATAAATAGAAGTTTGTTCTTTCTAACTTAATCAACATTCACAATGTAGTCAAGGGGCTTTGAGAGTTTTGGTTGGAGAGAGAATTTGTGGGACACAATTGATAAGTTATCACTTGTGTGAACCTCCCATGTATTCTGAGTGAATTGGTTGATGCTATTTCTTAGTATATATTAGACTCTCATATTTATATAGTGGATCGCTCATATCCTTTGTGGAAGTAGGTCGATTGACCGAACCACGTTAAGCTTTGTGTCTTATGGTAGATTTCTCATTTGTATTTTTTCTCATGGTCTATCGAAGCTTTCTTTGCTAACTTCTGCATGAAACCAACTTATTTAGGTCCTAACAAGTGGTATCAGATCCAAGTTCAATGATGGAGTCAGGTCCAATGGTTCAATGATGGAGCCAAGTTCAATGGTTTAATGATTCAATGGTTGAGTCATTGAGTGTTCATATTGGTGGGTGTAGTTCTAGCCGCAACTTATTTGACAGTAATGAAGATTTTGTTAGATAAATTGTTTCAAAGAGGTTCTATATGTCGAGACATAGATTTGATGGAGGAGATGCAAGTTGATGAAGATTATGTGAAGAAGGTGGATAAATTTATTTTGTCAGAAATTCATTTTCAAGGGAGAGATTTTTTGGGTATTAATTGCCCTGAGTTTCTTACCATAAATAGGTTTTCCTTTTAGGAAAAAGGTTTAGGATTGACAAGTCATTTTCTTGTAGGTAAAGGTTTATGACTCTATAAATAGAGACTTGTTCTTTCTAACTTAATCAACATTCACAATGTAGTCCTAGGGGTTTTGAGAGTTTTGGTTGGGGAGAAAATTTGTGGGACACGAACCTCCCATGTATTCCGAGTGAATTGGTTGAAGTTATTTCTTTCTATTTTTTGTACTCTCATATTTATATAGTGGATTTGTCATCTCCTTTATGGACGTAGGTCGATTGACCAAACCACGTTAAATCTTTGTGTTATGGTATATTTCTTGTTTGTCGTCTTACTCATGATCTATCGAAGTTTGCTTTGCTAGCTTCCCGTGACACCAACTTATTTCAGTCCTAACAAGCCTAACCTAAGTAAGCTTGTTTATTTACAAAGCCAATGTGGATAGCCTGTCAAGGATGGGCAAGTAGGTGTTGATAGCTTATGTTCAATATAGGTTCAAAATAGGAAAATAAATAACTAATAATTTTCTCTGTTACGTTCAAAATAGGAAAATAAATAAATAATAATTTTCTCTATTCCTGCTCAAAGTTGGATTTGAAATTAAAACATATTTTGTACTGTTATAAATAGATGAGATAACACTTCTCTATTTTTCAGTGTGTTATTTTCTTGGTAATTGTATAATTCCACATTTTTTCAATGTCTGATCAAAAGCCTTTGCTTACCCTATAGAAGACATACTTTTACGATTTATTTTCGTCAAAAGCTAAAGAAGAAGCTTCCAAAGTTAACAACACTCCACAGGTAGTGACTCTAGAACTAGTGGAGATAAGGGACTTATACCTTGCCCCAAAAATCGATCTGGAAAACTCATGGCAGATAAAGAAAAAAAATACCAGTGATGAGATTGTTGTAGGAATGCTGATGATTCCATTTATTCATATGTTTGAGTACATTCTTTGATACTGGACTTTGGACATGGCCAAAAGTTTGTAAAATGGATGCAGGGTGTGTGTTAACTTGTGGATGTAACTGAGGAGAATGTCCCTAAGAAGTATGAAGGTGAAAGTCTTTTCTTAAGGAAACAATACACTGATGACTTTTCTCTTTCGTGCATGGAATTGTTCAATGACCGCACATTGGGATTTGGTAATGAAATTGGGCTTTATTGGGATCCTAGATCTTCAAATTTAATGTTCAAATTATTTTCTCATCGAGCTTAGTGAAAAGGTCCAACAATGTAAGACCAGAAACAACATTCTATAAGTCTTTTGTTTAGTATTACTCTTTCATATAATTGTAATACCTATATTTAATTCTGAAATTGGAATATTTGCGCTATGGAGTATGATGGTTGTCGAAGTTCCCAGCAATCCCCTTTTTGTACTTGTGTTCTCATTAGTGTTCTTTTAATACGAGAATATTGTAATTCGTGGGGTTTCGTGAAATTTCACAAAGCCGTAATATTTAGTAGTTTTTATGTTCTGGAAAACCTTTTGTTTATATGCTTCCTCTCCTAGAAATGAGCTTAATGTGGGAAATAAGTTGATATACTCACAGAAAATTCCTGGAAATAAGGACCTAACATGACCTAATTAAGGACCCATTTCGCTTACAAACTCAATGGTATAAGATTACTCCTTAATAATCAGGGCTTGAATCTTTAAGTTGATGGATTTCGTACAGTGTTAGACCTATGATATTTCATAACAGCTACTGATTTAGGTGTGTTGCAAAAGCACATTGAGTTAAACGTCAAGAAGGGAAGATGAAGAACATAACTGGATCGAAAGATATAAGATTCTCAGAGGAATGTGATTTCTAAATTGGACAGAGATGTATTAACTAAGAAGAAACTGATTTACAACAATAAAGGTTCGAAACTCTTTCAATCATATGACTGAAAGCTTGTGCATTAGCACAAGAATAACACTACATTCATTCAAGTCTTTGCTTCCATTTTTTTGGATAATCGAAGTTTCTGGCTGCTCAGTTGTTTCTGAAAATCTTAACTAATAACTAGATAGGCAAAAGAAAGATGAGTTCAAATTAGGCAGCATGAGTTGTTGGCTATTTAACTGTTGGGCATGACCTTTAGAGACAATGCATAACCCACTAAACAAAAACCTATATATAGCGTAAATGACGATTGTAAGTAAACTGCCTCAATAAGCTCATCTGCTAGCAGTCAAAATTCATATGTGCACGATATAAGATCAAAACTAAAATGATGACATTACCATATAATGTTCTTCTTGATCCATTTATGCTGCCCTTCTAAGTAGCTTTTTCAGCCAACACATTCTCGAGGGGAACTCTCAGCTTTCTCTTTCTGATCTGCAGTTTTGTCGCAGCATAAGTTAAACTAACAACATTATTCATATGACTCATATCTTTGATCTTTGTGTAGAAATCAACATTAACTATCTTCATCATCGAAGGAAACAAAGAAACAAATCTGGTTTCCTCCCATCTTTTGTTAGTATTAGCATATATAAAAGGTTCTTTAAGAAATTAATTATAGCTTTTATTGTCATGTCTAGTCAAATTTAAAATACAACAAATAGCAGCAGTTGGAAGAATACTCAACTCCATAATAGGGAAGAAGAGCAAACATTTCATCAATAGATTCAAAGAAAATTTGCAACATGAAATAGGAAAACATTACCTTACATGTAAAAGATCAAAGTATTTAACATGTCAAAATCTTCGACACCTCCCCATAAAAAATGCCATGCTTTTTAGAGGCCTGATCTGAGTTAAATTAAAATCTGCACTAGAAAGTTTAAGAGATACAATAATAACAAGTTCTCTTTTTTCTTTTAATAATAAAAATAAAAGGTCTCAAGGATACTCGAGTATTTGGTTAACAGCCTCGGGATTATCATAAATCCTGTTCCTGTGTGCATATTCTAATCCCCTGTCAAATAAACTAGTACAAAACAAAGTCAAAGCCTAACTCTCATCACAAGAAGGAAGCAGTAGAAACAAGAAAAATGTAGAAAGTCAATTATGCACTCTCTTACAAAATGCAGAAATTACCACCATTTTCTCTTGGATTCCTTTCAAAATAGCAGTAGCTTCTTAATCCATCACAACTTCACATATAAATCAAGAGATTTTTAGAATAAAAATTAAAATAGAATTGAAATTTAAATAGTATACTCATTTTGTAAGCCATTTGGTGCTTGATTTACCAACAAAAATGTTAGTTGACTGATTCAAAAGTTAAGTGTTGTTAGTGGCAGTACTTTTAGGAATCTTTAATGTTTCCAGTTTACTAGCTCTAGGAGTCCTAATTAGTTTATGTTAGTCAATTAGTAGGTCATGGGTTAGTGCTAAACTAGTACCCTATTATTTAATTTCTCTAGGTTTGTTGCTTTCCAAGTACTATTTAAAACTTGTATCGCTATTTTCTGAATCATAAGAAAAGATTAAGGTTTTCTCTCTGTTTCTGAATATCTTATTGGAGTAGTGGTTCATCTCTTTTGCCAATATTTTTGGTATCAGAGCTTTACTTCAGGTTAAAATCCATCATTTCCTCAAGTAGGGATTTGTATAGTAAGAGAGAAAAATAGTTAAATATTGAGAGGGTTTTTTAAAACACACAATTTCCATGGCAAGAAACGGAACAACAGCTTCGTCGCAGCTCATAATTCAAATTTTTAGAAGGGAAAATTATCAGTTCTAGAGTCTATCAATGAAGATATTTTCAAGTCTCAAGAACTATGGGATGTAGTTGAGACTGAATTCCATAAGGGAATGCAAACCAACTGAGAGAACATCGGAAGAGAGACTCAAAATCTTTGTTCACGATCCAACAAGCTTTTGATGATGAAATTTTTCCTCGCATATCAGCAGCTGAGATTCCCAAACAAACATGGGAGATCCTGAAGCAAGAGTACTTCAGAGATGATAAGGTAATTACTGTTAAATTACAAACTCTCCGACGTGATTTTGAAACAATATTCATGAATGAAAATGAATGTGTTCTAGGATATTTGCTTAGAACATCTACTATTGTTAATATAATGAGATCCTATGGTGATGAAATTGATAATCAGCTTGTTGTGTCTAAAGTGTTGAGAAGTTTAACCACCAAATTTTAGCATGTCTTTACTGCAATTGATGAATCTAAAGTATCTACCTATTCTTTCGGTGAATTAATGAGTTCCTTGCTAGGTCATGAAGATAGGCTAAATAGGTCCCGTAAGAAAGTTCAAGAGAAGGCATTCTAGGTTAAGGGGGAGCTTTCCTACAAGGGAAAAGCAGAAAACTCCATAGGACGAGGACATGGCAGAGGCAAATTTTTGTGGTTGGGGTCGTAGTGGCAGTGACAGAGGTAGAAACTCAATTGGTGAATTCCGTCAGTACAAGAGCAATATTCAATGTCGATACTGCAATAAATTTTTCCATAAAGAAGTTTATTGCTGGATGAAGCAAAAAGATGAGCAAAAGGAAGCCAATTTTACATAAAATGTGGACGAAGAAAGTAAGTTGTTTATGGCTAGTTCCCAAATAACTGAAAGTGTGAATGTTGTGTGGTTCATTGATAGCGGATACTCAAATCACATGTCATGTTCGAAGTCTCTATTTAGAGATCTTGATGAGTCCCAGAAAAGTGAGGTGCGAATAGGAGATGACAAACAAGTGCACGTTGAAGGGAAAGGTACAATTGAGATTTAAACTGTCCAAGGTAATGTGAAACTTTTATATGATGTGCAATATGTCCTTATTTTGCCTCATAATTTGTTAAGTGTTGGCCAATTAATGACCAGTGGCTACTCAATTATTTTTTATGATAATGCATGTGACATTAAGGACAAAAAATCTGGACGCACGATAGCTCGTGTGCCTATGACAAAATAAAATGTTTCCTCTTGATATTTCAAATATTGGTAATAATTCCTTAGTTGTTAAAGGACAAAATGAGACTTATTTGTGGCACTTACGCTATGGACATTTGAATGTTAATGGGTTTAAAATTTTGGTTCAAAAAGATATGGATATTGGCTTGCCAAAAATCAATGACTTGACTTGTGTAAAGGATGTATCTATGGGAAGCAAACTAGGAATTCATTTCCAGTGGGAAAATCAGGGAGGGCTACAATTTATCTTGAACTTGTACATGCTGATTTGTGCGGGCCAATGAAAATGGAATTCCTTGGTGGAATTAGATATTTTTTATGTTTACTGATGATTACAACCGCTTTATTTGGGTTCATTTCTTGAAATTCAAATCTGAAACCTTTGAGAATTTCAAGAAATTTAAGGCATTTGTAGAGAATCAAAGTGGTAACAAGATAAAATCACTTTGTATCGATAGAGGTGGTGAATTCTTGTCTAATGATTTTAATTTGTTTTGTGATGAGAATGGAATTCATAGGGAACTTATACTGCCATATACACTGGAGCAAAATGGTGTGGCTGAGCGGAAGAATAGGACGATGGTGGAAATGTCTCGAAGTTCACTGAAAGTGCTAGATTATTTTTGGGGAGAAGCTGTTGCAACTGCTGTTTATCTTTTGAATATCTCACCAACAAAGGTTGTTTGGAACACAACACCTCTTGAAACTTGGAATGGTAAGATACCTCGGTTAAGCCACTTAAGAATCTTTAGTTTTATCGCATATGCTTTGGTTAATTTTCACTCTAAGATTGATGAAAAATCTAGAAAATGCATTTTTGTTGGCTATAGTTTTCAATCCAAAGCATATCGTTGGAACTTTAATTCTGGGAACATGATATCCAATATCCGATTGTTATCTACTGATGAAGAACATGCAATAGATTATGGAAATTCACCCAATTCTTTTCCTGTAAGTTTATATATTAGGTCATCAATTGCACCATCAACAACTTTTGCACCTGATGATTGAGCCGATTCCACTTTGAAGATTAACAAGGGAAAAAAAATTAAATCATAAGTACTCTAATAGTGTAAATACTTGTTGTCAATTTCTTTTGCTTGTTCAGATACAGTTTGTCACGCCCCGAGCTACCCCCGAATTGCGGACATGAGACCTAGGATCGCAAGTGACCCCAAGCTAACATTACTGGCATTCCATGAGCATACTAAGAATAACAATAATTGATGCGGAAGCTTAAATATCATGAAAATGAAAGTGATAGGGAACACCCATTCTAAAACTGAATATATCAAATCTAAGAGTTTAATACATGAGAAATATCAAACCCAAATACTAAGTTGAATCTAACTATGTCTGATCATGGCCTCTAAATGACTAGAAGTACTGGGACATAACCCAACTAAATCTAGCAAAACTGAAACTAAAAGACTATAATACTGAAGTAAATACCATGACTACTTTCCTCGGAGAATGAGGACTCACCGCTGATGCTGCTGAGCTAGAGATCGAGAAGCGATCTATGCATGATCTAGAAACTGAGAACCTGAACCTACATCACAAAAAGATGTAGCGTAGAGTATGCGTCAGTACTTGAGAGGTACTGAGAATGCATGATAGAGTAAAGCTAAAATAAAATCTAACTGAACAAGTAATAAAGCAAGGATATAAACTGAACATGATATAGATACTTGCTGAGCTAACTGAATACAAAGACCACTTTTATAACATGTTGATACTTAGAATCGACTGTACTGAAATGTGGTCAATGCAATAAAGTCTGACTGAACTGTGGGAGCTACTAATAACCGACATAAAACCACATAAGCTGAATGTGGAATCTGATGTATGCACCCCATCGAGAGGACCTAATACACCCGGCCAAAGGTGTAGAGGCATGCTGGCGTGATCACTAAAATGATGCCCACAGAGGGGACTTACATACAATGTGGCTCGTAGTTCTGGGACTATATGGGTGACTGACCCCAGTCCAACTCGGTATTATACTACTCCCAATAGATTAAATGATTAACACATTAAGACTGAATTTCTGTAATATACTAGATAGCTCAAAACTGACATGTAAACTTAGAATGCACATTAATAAACTGATAATGACACAATAAAAAATAGAGGCATGTATATCTAAAATGACTGAAATATCTGGCCTAGCATGTGTAATTCAAGAACTAAAGAAATACATAGCTAGGGTTCTAAAATTCATGCAAGAAACCAAGTAATAACATGATAATCTAATTTGGAACATTAAATTAACTACTTCATGAAAATTTGCTAAGGTTCTAGAAACCCTAGGTCTAGTTAATAAATGGGAATCAAGAATCTGACTGAATTCTAGGGACCTAATGGGCGAAAGAAACCCACTAGCGAGATCCCACATACGTGGTGAAAAATTCCACGAAGAAATCCTTCGATTTCAGGGATGGAAATGGAGGAAACTTACTGCGTTCTTTAACTAGGGTTCTTAACTTCTTTCTCCTCTTAGCGTTCTAAGTTTCTAAGTTTTGATGAATGATTTGACTTAGGTAAGTTCTAATTAGTTTTCTAGATTAAAACTAACCAAAACCACGTAGTTTAGGTTAAAATGACGTAGTTTAGGGGTTCAACGAAATAGAAAAAGACCAAAAGATCCCCGACTTAACTGCTATCGGAGTGACCGACGGATGGCACTGACAGACCATCGATGGACTGACGGTCCGTGCTGGTGAGCAGTCAGTTGTGACTGGAGCTGGGTTGCTGGGGGCTGATCCACGGACTGTGGCCTAGCTGTAGACTGTAGGTCTTGCCATGGGTCAACACTTAGCCATTTTTCCGGGGGTTTTAGGGAGGAGGGTCGCAGGTGCGAACCACAGACCTGTAGGATGGACCGTGGGTCCTCCTTTGGTCCATGGATGGTGCCTGTGGGTGCCACCTGCAACACCTGAAACTGCAATCTGGTTTGTTCTAGTATACATGGTGTTACATTATCTCCCCTTTGGGAACATTTCTCCTCGAATGAAGACTAAACTAGTTGAAATAGAGAGAAAGAGTTACAATCCTACCCCTAACCATTGAAGACTGATCTCAAACTGAACTGGGTTCCAAGAACATGCAAATACACTGAAAATTGCAAGTACAAACTGAAGGACATGATACTAAGACTGAATTTATGCATGAATGACTGAAAAACTGAAGATGAACTATTACCTTAAACTGGAATGGAATCGAAAGGCAAGAGGTGAGGATACTTATCCTTCTTGGCTTCTTTTGCTTCCCAAGTAGCTCCCTCTACGGACTAACTCCTCCACAAAACTTTAACTGAAGCGACTTATTTATTCCTCAACCTTTGAACCTAAAGATCAAGTATTTCAACTGGTACATCTTCATTAGTGAGACTATCCTTCACAACCACACTTTCTAAAGGCATAATAGATGCTGGGTCACCTACACACTTCTTCAACAATGAAATGTGAAAGACTGGATGCACTGTTGCTAGTTCTGTTGGCAACTTAACTCATAAGCAACTTTACCCACCCTTTTCAAGATCTTGTAAGGGCCTACATATATAGGACTGAGCTTCCCTTTCTTGCCAAATCTCATCACCCCTTTCATAGGCGACACTTCCAGGAAAATTTAATCATCAACTTGGAACTCTAGTTCCTTTCTCCTTACATCTGCATAAGATTTTTGGCGACTCTGGGCTATGTTTAGTCTATTTTTAATGAGTTGCACTTTCTCCATAGCATCATGAACTGAATCTAGCCCTATAATGGCTGCTTCACCTATTTTAAACCAACCAACTAGAGATCTACACTACGCCCATACAATGCCTCATAAGGGGCCATCTGAATGCTGGAATGGTAACTATTATTGTGGGCGAACTCTATAAGAGGAAGGTGATCATCCTAACTACCCTTGAAATCAATCACGCAAGCTCTCAACATGTCCTCTAATGTTTGAATGGTACGCTCTGCCTGACCATCCGTTTGCGGATGAAATGATTTGCTAAGATTAACTTGAATACCAAGACCTTTCTGAAATGACTTCTAGAAATGAAAGGTAAACTGAGGGCCTCTATCTAAAATGATAGACAAAGGAACCCCATGAAACCTGACTATCTCATTAATTTAAAGCTTGGCATAGTCCTCCACCGAATCTGTAGTCATGTTGTCTGCGAGTATGGGGTAAACTGTACTCTTCTAGTGGATTGCACCCTTTAGTTCAAGCAATATCGGATCACGGTCTTGCTTTTCCTTCACCTCCACTACCAAAGAAGATTCTGACCCATTCTGAATTGTTACACCACCATCTGATATGCTCATAAGACGAACTCCTAAGTGAGCAAGTCTGTGAACATTCTTTGCTAGTTTGTTTCTTTCTTCCTCAACATGCGCTATACTACCCATAGATAGTGTGCTAAGAGCATCTTCTACCACATTGGACTTACCAGGATGGTAATGCACACTCATATCGTAGTCCTTTAGGAACTCAAGTCATCTCCTCTGGCGAAGATTCAACTCTTTCTGGGTAAACATTTATTGAAGGCTTTTATGGTCTGTGAACACATCAACGTGAACACCATACAAGTAATGTCTCCAAATCTTAAACGCAAACACCACTGCTGCTAGCTCGAGATCATGAGTTGGATAGTTCTTCTCATGCACCTTAAGCTGTCTAGAAGCATAAGCTATAACTTTACCTTGCTGCATCAACACATAACCTAGACCGACTCTGAATGCATCGCAGTAGATCACATAACCGTCTGAAACCACTCGTAGAGTCAAAACAGGAGCTATAGTCAACCTAGTTTTCAATTCTGCAAATCTCTTCTCATAATCATCTGAACACTGAAACTTGACCTTTTTCTGAGTTAACTTAGTCAACGGAGAGGCTATGGATGAAAATCCTTCCACGAACCTTCTGTAATAACCCGCTAGACCTAAGAAACTTCGAATATCTGTAGGAGAGGTAGGTCTGGGCCATTGTTTCACTGCTTCTATTTTCTGGGAATCCATTCGAATCCCTTCATTGGATACTATATGCCCAAGGAAACCAACTGATTGTAACCAAAACTCGCACTTGTTAAATTTGGCGAATAACTAGCGATCTTTAAGAGTTTGCAGGACAACCCTAAAATGGTTCGCATGTTGTTCCTCATTCCTAGAGTAAATGAGTATATCATCAATAAAGAAGATAACAAACAAGTCCAAATACTGTTTGAACACTTTGTTCATCAAATCCATGAAAGATGCAGGAGCATTGGTTAGTCCAAATGACATAACTATAAATTCATAATGACCATACCGAGTTTTGAAGGCTATCTTCGGAATGCCACTATCTCTTACTTTGAGCTAATGATAATCCGATCTGAAGTTTATCTTTGAAAAATGACTAGCACCCTGAAGTTGGTCAAACAAGTCATTAATCCTGGGGATGGGATACTTATTCTTGATTGTGACTTTGTTCAACTGTCTATAGTCAATGCACATTCTGAGAGAACCATCTTTATTTTTCACAAACAACACTGGTGCACCCCATGGCGAAATACTAGGTCTAATGAAGCCCTTATCTAGAAGGTCTTTCAACTGCTCTTTCAACTGCTCTTTCAATTGCTTAAACTCTACTGGAGCCATTATGGAAGGAGGAATTGAAATAGGTTAGGTATCCGGAAGGCGATCAATTCCAAAGTCGATTTCCCTTACGGGAGGAACTCCAAGAAGATCTTCTGGAAACACTTCTGGGAACTCATTGACTACGAGAACTGACTCAATAGTTGGGGTTTCATAGATTGAATCCTTAACCCAACTTAGATGATAGAGATAACCCTTAGAAATCATTTTTATGTCCTTAAGGTAAGAAATGAATTGACCTATTGGTGCTAAGCTACTACCCTTCCATTGTAAGATTGTCTCATCTAGAAACTGGAAATGAACAATCCTAGTTCTACAATTGACTGAGGCATAAGAAGAATGTAACCAATCTATGCCTAGAATGATATCGAAGTCTACCATTTCTAACTTTACAAGGTCTGCTGAGGTCACTTTCTAAGAGACTGTGATAGGGCAATTTCTGTATATCCGTCTAGCTATAACTGGGTCACCGACTGGAGTAGAGACTGAGAAGGGTTTTGAAATAGTTTCTGGAATAACATCGAATTTAACTGCTATATATAAGGAGTTACAAAGGAAAGAGTAGCCCCTGGATATAACAAAGCATAAACATTTAAGTCAAAGACTCGTAATGTACCAGTGACTACATCTAGGGAGTCCTCCTGATCCTGAAGAGCATACATGTTTCGACGCTGACCGCCACCTGTACCAGATGAGTTACCCTGCTGAGTCGGGTGACCTACTGGTGCTGTTGAAGTTGTGGACTGAACTCTACCATTGTTACCTCCTTGACCCTGTTTAGAAGGACAATCCTTCAACATGTGACCAGATTGACCACACCCAAAACATCCTTCTTTTCCTGCAAGGCATTCGCCCAAATGGTTCTTACCACACCTAGGACAAGTTGGGTAGGTTCTGGTGCCTGAAACACTACATTGAATCATAGTGCCTGATGCCCTACCCTTCTAATCATTATAGAACTTGGAGGATGGAACACTAGGTGATGAAGGTGATGCAACTGAAAATTTCTGTTGAGATTGCGAGCGAATTCCACCACCCAATTTCTATTGAGAATAGTCATAGTTGCCGGTCCTAGCCTTTTTATTCTCCTTGGCTTGCTCTTTAAGCTTATCACCCTCAACCTGTTGAGCGTGAGTCATGAGCCAAGATATGTTCATATTTTCCAGCAACATAGCATTCCTACATTCTGTCTTCACCAAGTCTAACACTCCATATATAAACTTATTCATTTGGGCCCTGGAAACAACAACCATATGAGGAGCATACCTAGAGAGTTGGGTAAACTTGAGCCCATACTCTTGGACTATCATGCTACCTTGCCTCAAGTTCATAAATTCCTGAGCTTTTGCCTACCTTAACTCTCTTGGGAAGAACCTGTCCAGAAAAGTCTCACTAAAGCAATCCCAAGTGATATGAGTGACATTTGTACCCCTATTCTTGTAACACCCCGTATCTGAAACAGACCAAAAATGCTGATTTTGAGAAGTTGCAGTTGCAACTTACGGTCACCATCCACGGCCCGTTCTGGTGGTCCGTGGTTCATCACTGAAACCCATCCAAAAACCAGCTCAGAAAAATCGACTAAGTCTCGACCCACGGACAGACCTACGGTCCGTAGATCAGACAACGGTCCGTGTTCTGTGTCCGTGGATCAAGACCCCCTATACGCAGCCTCTGACGCAAACGACGGTCGACCAGTACGGACCGTCAGTCGATCCACGGTCCGTAGGTCTGACCGTAGATGAGAGTCAACAGCCAATTAGCTGAAAATTGTTGATGAATCAACTTCAGATGGTCATAAATTTTAGCACAAAATGAATTGTGTGTCCTATTACCTATTATATGATATATAATTGAATTATCTTTCCAACGCCACCGAGTTTGCTAAAATACGACTTCTGAGTAAACAGTTATGCTCATTTTAGTGAAGGCCTATCGAGCAGACCCGATCGACAGATCCAATCGACGGACCGTCGATTGATTGACAGCCCGTCAGTCCAGTCCATCGATCACTCCGACAGCAGTTAATTCAGGGGTCTGTTGTCCTTTTCCTATTTCGTTTAACCCCTAAGATACGTCGGTTAGACCCTAAATCATGAGATTTTAATCAGTTTAAGCCTAGAAACATAACTAGAACTTACCTAAGTCAAATCATTAATCAAACTTAGAAAGAATTAGAACGCTAAGAGGAGAAAAGAGGTCAAG
>JAJOOS010005680.1:0-20861 GCA_029582725.1 Solanum chiquidenum
TAAAAACCTCTAATTAAGAACGAAAGGATCTTATCTATTAAAAAAAAGGATCTAACTTCTAACCTTGTTTTTTTTTTTAGAAAAACTTCTAACTTATTCTATCCTATTAACTTGTTTTAATCGAAATTTCCTAAGAGAAAAATAATGTATAATAAAATGTGTAACGAATTAATAAAATATACTTAATCTCTCCGTTAAATCAAAAGCCACCTCACTCAAAGTTGAGTGGTTAGTTCGTTTCGGTTAAATTTCAAAACAAATGGTCCTTTTGCATTTTAGTGAAGAAAAAATGACCATTTTGACTCAGGACTCGTTTAACTTACATTTATTCCTTTTAAATAATATTTACATTAGTGTAAATACAACATATATAAAAAAAAAAGTAGAACTCTTAAATGGTGGCGTTGATGAAGGATATATTCTGAATTGAACATTCATCTAGAAATTAGAGGCCAATTTAATTAATTAATTAGTGTTAATCTATGTCTAGACTTTTTAGATTTCAACGTAGTAAAACATTGCACGATCTCTCATTGGACTTGACAAAATTTTTATGGGATCATCCACTCACTTTTTGACAAAATCAAAACCCTCACCCCCCCTCCCCACCCACACACAGAAACATAAAAATAGATTAACCAACAAGTGTGGTGGATTTGTGGTGGGATTAATAATATTTATTATATTTGATTAAAAATTTTGAGTTCGAGTCTAGTTATGAAAAAAATTATATTTTGAATCTATTATAATAGTTTTATATGGAGCAAATTTGAATTAACCGAGATTCTAGTACATATATGGAACATCGGATAAAAAAAAGTTATATGAAAATTAAGACTAGTGCATGCTGACCATTTATTATTTTAATAGGAGGTACATTAGTCTATGGTATACTAAAATAATCTTTTTATTACTGGGATTTTAAAATTAGTTCTTGACTTTGGAAAAATATGACATTTTGGAATGTGTGCAAATGTTTTGTTTGATTGTTTTTTTTTTTTTTTAAAAAGGGTGGAAATTACTGAAAGTTCATGCAATCAATTGAATTACTAAAATTTTGTGTCCGTGCAAATGCTTGATTTCTTTTATAAGCTGGATTTTTTTTCTCCCTATAATATTCTTCACTTTAAATTGAGGAAGTAACTCATTACAAATAGACTTTATGTTATTGCAGTAATAAAAGGAGAGGCAAAAATTATTTTTTGAAAAATAAAATTAAAATGAGGGGATTTTAGTTTTGTACTCATTTCATATAAAAATTCCATTTGTGTTTTCTCTTATATAACGTTTTATTTTCCATTCATTTTCGATATGAGACATCTCTAAGGTCTCGTATGCACTCTTTTTTTAGAAGATTATTGTTATCCTAAAATTTTATTGGTAATTTTCCTTGATCTGTTATCTGTCATAACACACTCTTTTAAGATTTCTACACTCATCGATCATGCTAAGAACATATTGCACAAATCAAAGATACTATATGTAATATATATATATATACTATACTTTTCCTTTTTTTTTTTCTTTTTTTTTCATTTGAAAAGGCTACCATACTTTTAGCCCAAATACTATAAAGCCCAAATAATAGCCCAAGTATCTTCACTCAATATTAATGTATTAAATTCTTGTAACCTTTTTTTACTCCAAAATGAGATATAACAAGATTATATAGAGGGCATCACTTTTAACTTTGGATCCCACCATTATGTGATATATTTTATGGAAAAAATAGAGAAGAAATTAGTATTAAAGGTCTTGACAACTTTAGAGATTCTCAAATAGTTAGTTTTTTTTATTTTTTATCCAATAGTTAGTAGATCTCGGTTATTCTTTTCTTCTAATGAGGTGGCCACAATAATAATCTAATGACAACTTGAGTGACATTTGATTTCTCAGGTATCTAGTGTTTGATATTTATATTAAAATTTGATTATATTTAAATTTGTATATTACGTACAATACCATTTCTATGGGCGGCACATCCAACAAATTAACTTTTTTCATTCTTAGGCACCAATAACATACTAGCTAATTTGTAGATACAGGTTACCGCGAGAGCCGAATGACATAGGTGCACAAAGAGTACTTCACATCATAACCATCTCTATAGGCTCTAGAGGTCAATGTGTGGTTCTTCATCTGATAGAAAAGAATTATAGATATTCCGATCAGGAGCTACTATAATTGCTTCAGAAAAAGTGATTGTCGGTATTGAAAACATCTTTAATTTCTCGATTCATTAATTCGTGTTGCAAAATTTATTAGTATTTATTATTTATTTGAGTTTTGCTTTTAATCAAAGCTACTTCTTGATGGAATTGAAAGTCAATTCTTTCAAACTCCGTTTCAAATTAATTAGATATATACTATGTTCTAATACATACAATTGATATAAAAATGTGATTAAGTTAGGGCATAGAGTCTGCATGCATGTCTATAAATGACAAACAAAATGTGTCCCTTTTTCAACATATAATTGCGTGCCTAACGTCAACTGTATATTATTTTACTATATAATAAAAACTAAACAATATTTTATTTATTTAGTAGAGTTAATATTCTGTTTGGAAGGAAAAAAACAAAGCAAAAACAGACGTGATGGATGTCACGGGTGTGAGTTTTAAGTACTAGTAGTACTACCTAATATATATTTTTATTCGGTGTTTGATATTTTTATTGATGCATTAGAGTTCAACTAATTCAAATTTTGAATCGCGTGAGGCTCTATTCGGAGGATAATACTTCCTATCAAAAAAAATTTTATACCTAAAACTCGAACCTGAAACCTTTAATTAAAAAAGAAGCAGCCTTATCCACCTTACTATATTCTTTTGGGGTAGACAGGGTAGTACTACGTACCTAATATCCATCACCACAAGCTTAGGAAACTGGATTTTTCTTCCATTTTTTGGTTTTATTATATAGTCACAATCACTTGAAATTAATAATATTTTTGGAATTTTGGTATGTTGTCTCAATTCATACAATAACTCAAATAGGAGTATTTCTTTTTAATCAGCCATAATAATAATAGCTTTTTCTATATTTAATATTAATTTAAATTTAAAATAACTTTTTTAAACTTAATGAAGTGATTTATAATCATCAAAACATTTAAAACTGATTTTAGATCACCAGTTTTAAAATCTTTTTTTGAAATATATTATTAAATCAAATAATATCACGTAAATTATAACGAAGGGAATAACAATTTAAGGCGTTATTTGATATTTTTCTACTTTTTAAAATGTGATAGAATAACAAGTGTGCTACATGCACAAAAAAATGCCAGAATTTCAAGTTAATTTCTTCAATTTCCGAGGTCTCAGTTTTTGATAAGGTGACATAACTCAAGACTGCAACTTCAAAATTTCTATTTCCTCCTCCGTTTCAAAATATTTATCGTTATTATTTTATCCTTATTTATATTTTAAGATTCTTACACTAAGAGAGTAAAAGGTGAAAAGCTTTATATATAAAACATGAGACACACTTGTGAGATATGTAGTTAGATTAAAGTAAACAATACGTATCATAGTTTGAACCGTAACATAAAATTAGGAATAAATTTATATCATATTTGATTATGCATATTAGTTAAAGAACATATATATAAAGCTATATCGACTTACGTACATTTTGTTGACTAAATGATCAAATATATCACGCAATACATTATCCACTCGATTCAAGCCAAAGAATAAAAAAAAAACTAAAGATACAATAATCGTGCCATAAAATCTTGTTCTCTTTCTACTTTACGTTCTTTATTTTCCTCAATTTATATTCCATAGAACGATAGCTTGCTTTCTTAGGGCAAAGTTGGAAAATGACTATTTGTTACGAGTAATTTAAAAGCAAGTGAAGATAATAATTGCACATGGTAATAATTAAGTATGAGTTGCAAAATCAAAAGTCTACTATATGCTCTATATATTTCAAGTGCTATGGAAGTCAAACCTAACTTTGAGGAGCTTTAGTTTTACTTAAAGGAAAGTTATATGTTTGACTTTTTTTCCGATCTCAAAATAGTTATCACGTTAAGCTTTTTAATAGTCAATTAAACAAATATGATAGATTTAAAATTGAAGTATCACAAAGAGTTAACGATTAAAAATACACTTAAACTATATTTCACTTTATTGAGTTTCATATATGAATTATATTGAGAATGTGAGCTTCCTACCTTAACTATTACCCACTGGTTTGCGAAACACACCTAAATGTTGACTAGACTTAATATTTGTCTAGAAATAAATGTGATCTAGACACGTTTGTCCATAAAATCTTCGTCTGCATATGTACAACGTCTCTATTTGCTGATAAATTATTATTTTAAAATATATTTTAACCGACTTCTTCAAAATACTAAGCACTTCCCTTTCAAGTTGGAGATATTGATGCCACAACAGAGACGGACCACGACTACGACTAATATGATGGATGAACGGTTGGAATAAATTAATTTATATGGTGATAGTTTTAATCTTTGACCCTAACTTTTAACCTTATATTAATTTATATAAATTTTCCATATTGAAATTATTTTACACTTAAAGAGTGTCACACAACAAAATCTTTAAACAAAAGAGAGTGTGTACATACATCGTCAAAAATTAATCTAGGTGTATTTCGTTAATTTATTAAGTAATAGTTCAAAAACAACTCACACTCTTAATAATTCAAATATAAAATTTAATAAAATAATATTAGATGTATTTTTTACCCTTTAACTCTACCGAAAATAATAATCTCAAAGTTGACATAACAAAATTTAAAGTATTTCATAAGAAAAATAAATCCAGCTAGGGAAGACCATGTGAACAATGGGAACCAAAATTTGTGTCAAAGACTTTGTTCCAAATCAATAGGCAACATAATGACATTAGTATTTCAAGGTTTTGTGTGTGAAATAAATTAAAAGGTCCTACAAAGGCTACTCTATTGGGAGACCATTATTTATTACTTCTTACATCTCAATTTACGGTCATTAGTTTAAAAATTATAAATATTTATGTAGCAATAACATATCGTACTATAAATAAGATTAAAAAAAAAATGAAATTATTTCTAGATATATAAAAGTACCATTTTTGGGGGGATAGACTAAACAATAATAACATAGCAAATGTAATTTCACAAATAAAATCTAAAGAGGATAATGTATCTACAATCTTATTCCTACATATCTTGTAAAGATAGAAAGATTATTTCTGATAGGTCAAAAAATTAAAGTGGTACTAACCAGTGTTTAAAAAAACTCTGTTGGGACTCGCCCTAGGGCGGAACTCTAGCAAAACTCCCCGAGACTCGAGTGTGAGACTAAGTTCTGTAAGACTTACGCCCTAAGCGCCCGACTGTACGCCCTAAGCACACCCAACTCTCAAGGCTCGCCTATCAGATCTTACACAAATTATGTGTTAAAATCTTTAGTTAACATTGTTGACCCCCATAATTCTTGAATAATTGAATGATACATAATAATTTTTAATCTATAGAGATAAAGAAGATTGAGAATAACTCAAAAAATAAATTTTAGTATCGCATCTTTCCTATTTGGTAACTCTGTGAAAGTAATATATTACGTAACATTTCTTTTATAAATTCGTCGCGAAATTTTACTTTTTCACTTATCATTGGTCTTCATGATTTTGTCATATGTCTCAAAATTATTATATTTTATTTAGATATTTGAAAGTAATTTTATTTTTATTCATGATGGAGTGATGTTTTTATTATAATACTAGCAAGGCTATTAATTATTTTCTTTTAGGGGGGGTAAATCGTATAGTATGACAAATTATTATTCTTTTGAGAAATAATGATTCTTTTATTATTAGAAAGTTAAGATATTAGATTATTTATACTTGTATAATCATGTTAGAACTTTTATTTTCTATTAGTTTATTTAATCATATTTGTAATTATTTCAATCTATTGATTTATTTTTATAATTTTGTGTTATTATATTAATATACTATATTATAAATTAAAAAATTAAAGATTCATAGGGCTTACGCCCCACGTCTCGAGGCTTATGCCTCGCCCTATACTAAGTAAAACGCCTCGCCTAGCCTCGCCTCGCCTCACGCGCCCGCCTTTTAAAACACCGGTACTAACTAATAAAAAAAATCTAATTTTGTGTGATGGTAGATGGTGGGGGGCATATCCTTTAATTTACTTCAATTATATTTCATGTGAATGAATATAATAAGTTTGACTCTTTGGTTGCTTTCTCTAAATCCAAATGCATGAGCATGCTCACCACGTCTAATATATATAAATAAAAATTCACAAGAAAACAAGAATATTATTAAACAAGTTTAGTAAAAGATCATTTAACTTTTTAATCTCTTAGAAGATCTTAGGTTAATGAACCAATTTATATGATAGGGAAATTATAAGAACTTCATAAAACCTTAGGTTAATTAAGTTGTTTTAACAATAATGAAATGTTCAAACTAAAGCATACAATTTCGAATAGGTCAGTGGTTTGTCCATTTAATTTACCATTTCACTAATTTTGATTCGTTCAAATTCAATCTAACTTGTACATCTTGACACCCCTTTAAAAGTAAAAGAAATATCTCTTTCATTGGATAAGGATATATATCTCTTTAATTCTTCATTGGTTCTGATTTTTTCTAAGAAATACTATCCCAAAATATTCATATTTGTTTCTTTACCCTATTTAGTAATTTTATACAACAAAATAAAAATTGTTTGATGATGAAATTATTTGCTGTCTTTGTTGCCTAGTTAATTTTTTTCCCATTTTTTAAAATTAATTCTTTTTTTTTGTTGTCCTAATTATAGTTTCATTTCATTTTCAACAAAGCTAAGGCAGGACCCTCCATTACTTTCAACATTGCTCCATTAATATTCCCACTTTCTTTGGATTTGATGTCTCCTTCTCCCTTTTCCCCCACTTTAAAGGCAAAAATTTACACTTCAAATATTGTATCATTGTATGTAGATGCATTTTTAATGATATTTCATAATATCACCTAATTATAAACTAGGGTTCATTTGATTATAACAATAAAGAATAATAATTTCGAGATAAATTATGAAATTATTTTATTTTGTATTTAGTTGAACTTTTGATTTTGATATAAATAAGTGCGAGATTTTTTTGTAGGATGATCGTGATTGTATACTTTGTAGGTTTGAGATTCTAGTCCTTTTTAGCTACTAATTCCAAATTATTAATTTGTATATGTTTAATAAATTTATTAAAATAAATATAGAGTTTGAATCAAAGTTATTGAATTTGACCGAATCCGTCATTGAACTTCTAGCTCTGTCCTTGGATAACAATCTTGAGATTACACTAATCATGGGATAAAAAAAGGTGTCACAATCAAGTCCATGACATATTGTCCTATTTGGGTCTAGGCTTGCACGAATTTTTATGTTGGGCTACACTACATCGAACCCTAAATGTGTGCATACCATGTATGCACTATACTCATGTCACGATGTGAAATTCATCTAAGGTGTTATATGCACCAAAACTTGTCAGCCTAGAAGCTAGGCAAACGTGTTTGATCCACTCTCATTAGTCCGCCCTCCGTTAGGGGCATCAAATACACCTTTGTCACAATCCAAGTCCGTGACACATCTTATCCACTTTGGGATTAGGACCGCACAACTATATGTTTCGGGCTACGCCACATTGAGCCCTAAAAATGTACGTACTATGTGAACTTGAACTGTGCCTTATAAAACTCTTTACTTTCCTCTCTCATTTCGATATGGAATTCGGCTAAAGTTACATGTGCACCTCATCTTTAAAGACTTTATATTCTACAAGTTTGTTAGTCATATATTTGACCCTCCCTCCACTAGAGGCATCACATACACACTCTTAGGGACTCAACGTCCTCGCTGAGATTTGCCCCACCATCGTACTGAATGAATATAGGCTTTGATACCATATTTGTCACGATTCAAATCCATGACATACAATGTCCGTTTTAGGCTTAGACTCACATAAAATTGTCTTTAGGACTAACCACATCAAACTCTTTAAGCGTGTGTATCATGTGAACTTAAGTTATACTCTATACTTAAAAAGTTTCACTTTTCTCTCTCAATCCGATATAAAATTCTCCTAATATATCATGTACACCTCATCTTGAACTTGCCAACCTTGAAACCTAACAGTCATGTTTGATCTCTCCCCCCTATCAAGGGCATCACAAACTACTACATGTTTTTCCTTCTCCAAAGTTTCTTCCAAATTATTTTAAGAAAGTCATTGTTAATACGGAAATTTATCTAGTGCAAAATAAAATATATATTTTATATTGTATTGTATAAAATATTAAAACGTTGGACTTACTTATCCCAAATAGAGTTGGGATTAAAATTCCGAAATAATAATTATGAAATTATAATTCTAAGTTTATAAATGGAATAACCTTATTTTGAACCAAACACCTATAGGCTATAAAACAGAATCTATATAGCTAAATACATATAAAGCAACATCATTTTACTAATGTATCACTATCATTCAATAAATCTATGAAATAAATGCAATAATTTTTCACTTTTGGACCATTTCTCCTAACTCCTACTTTCTTCCTATTTCACGTGATTCATTTATTCATCAATTACTCATCTAACTTCTTAATTATTATTTTTTATTCAGTATTTGATATTATATCGAACTTTGACTAAATTCAATGTTAACGGTGAATGAAGCAATAAAAGCGATTCCACGCATATAATTCAAATTCGAAACTTCTGTTTTTATAAATAATATATAAATACAAGTATCAAATTATGCAGACAACATAATTTTGTATTTATCATAATAAATTTTGTAATTACTAATATCAACTACCCTAATTAAATTCTTTACCTATGGTCCACGTAAGCATATTCTTAACTCCATAGAAATTAAACTCTTTTACCTACAACCATTGATGTATACTACTCAAAGCCGTTAGTAAATATGATGTGGAATTAACATAAAACAAAAAGTTAGTTTATTCATAACAAATGTTTGTAACTACTAATTTCAACTACCCTAAATTCTTTGCCTTTTGATTTATAACATGTGCTAATTAACTCTATTTCTAGAAACTAATTTACATGCATGGTATTTCTTTTTTAAACTTTATATATATCTATTTAAAAGCGAATTTAAAATTCAATTTTTATGAATTTTGAATTATACTGTTTTAACTTTAAGTATTAATAACTGAGTTTCAAAAAAAATTCTTTCTAACAAACAGTTTTCATAAAGCGTAAATTAAAATTAATCGAATCATCTTTCCTCTTTATCCCACTCACAAACCCCACCACTTTTCCACCATAGTATGCTTTCTATCTCCTCCTCCTCCTCTCCTTTTCATCAATCATACAATAATTACATAGAGTGAAATTTGTGGAGGATAGAATGTAAGTACGAACATGAGATGTTGAATATCTCACTCACATACTTATTGAAGTAGTTTAATAAATTTGTACGTCGAACGGATTGTGGTGATTCCTCATTTGGTTCCTAAAACGTGAAGTGAGCTGCTCTTGGAGTGACTCAACATAATGCTCTCAGAAATTGAAAATAAAATAAAAGAATAATTAATTTTTATAGTAGATATGATTAGCCCTCGATCGAAATGGTCCTGAAACGATGTAAGCTTACTCCTATTTAGTAAAAAAATAAAAAATTATTTTCAATAGACACTCGATTCGGAACAACTATGCTTTCTCTCTCCAAGTCCCAAAAAGTCAACAAAATCAAAGCATCAATCTTGGCTTAACTTCCTCTTCCTCACAGCAATACCAGTCTTGTTCATCTACTTCAACATACTCTCTCCTACACTACCCGCCAATCTCGCACCCCGTACCCCATCCCCACCCCCACTCCACCCACGCCACAATGCAATCACCATAGCTTTTCATATGTACAAAGAACCAACAATATCTCTCTCTTCCCTATTACACCATGACTCCTTTCCCATTCTTCTTCATCATCGTCTTCTTTTGCCTCTTCCCTTTTCTCCCTTCTTCCTCTTCTCTTCACTATCCTTACAGTAAGCAACTTCAAATTCTTCTATTACATTCTTCATTTTTTCAGTTTTCATCAACTGTTATTGACTAACTAGCTGTTTTGCTCTGTTTCTACAGATTATTCTTTGCATATTGATTGTGGGGGACTCTCAAATTCAACTGATATCTTCAATACTACATGGGTTTCCGACCGGTACTTTACCGGCGGAGCAATTTCCGTTGTATCGGAACCTCTTCACTTTCAGCACTCACAGGAGAAAACCCTTCGTTATTTCCCCATTTCATCTGGAAAGAAGAACTGTTATGTGATCCCCAATTTGTCTTCCGGCAGGTATCAGCTCCGGACGTTTATGGTGTATGATAATTACGACGGAAAGTCGCACTCGCCGTCGTTTGATGTTTCCGTTGAGGGTAATGTTGTCTTTCAATGGAGGTCACCTTGGCATGAAACTATCTCACGCGACGGCGCGTATTCCGATCTGTTTTTTACAGTTTCCGATGAGGAAGCTAATGTTTGTTTTTACAGTATTGCCACTGACTCACCGGTTATTGCTTCTCTTGAAATTACCCAAATTGATCCAGCTTCTTATCTAGTCAATGACACTTCAATTTTGGTGAATTATGGTAGATTTTCTAGCGGGTCGGATCAATGGGGACCCGGTTTTAGCAACGATACTGACCGGTTCGGCCGGTCATGGCAATCGGATGCCCATTTCCGGTCGAAGGTTGCGGGGAAAACCACCGGAGCAACTGTTAAAGCTATTTCTGCTATTAAAAATGTGATAAATGTAGATAGAGCGCCAAATTATTTTCCTTTGAAATTGTACCAATCTGCAGTTACTGTAATTGGTGAAGGGGGTGAATTTTTGGAGTATCAGTTACTGGTAGACGCGAAATTGGATTACTTGTTATGGTTTCATTTTGCTGAAATTGATGTTAGTGTGAATAAGGCAGGTAAAAGGGTGTTTGAGATTGTAGTGAATGGTGAGAATGTGAGTAGAGTGGATATTTACAAGGAAGTTGGGAGTTTTGCAGCTTATGATTTCAAATATGTTGTTAAGAATTTGAGTAGTGCTGAGTTGAGTGTGAGGTTTGTGCCTGTTGTGGGTGCTCCTGTGATTTGTGGGCTGGAGAATTATGCTATTATTCCAGCTGATCTCAAGACTCTTCCTGCACAAGGTATAGCGAGATTTCGTTTATTTTAAGAACTCGTTGAACTTGCGTGTATTTGGTAATTGACTCAGCTGTTTATACCTGTGTTTGTAGTTGTTGCTATGAAAGCATTGAAGGAGTCGCTTAAAGTTCCGGATAGAATGGGATGGAATGGTGACCCCTGTGCTCCTACTACTTGGGATGCTTGGGAAGGTGTTACTTGTCGTTCCACTACGAATGGATCGCTTGTGATCTCCCAAATGTAAGTGATTACTTTTCTGTCTGCTGTACGTGGATACAATTAGGTTAAATGTTGAGTGGAGAATATATGAGCTATTAGCTAGTGTCTGGCCTGCTTTTGATGTTTGGATATCTTGATTGAGGTCAATACTTTACTCTTAGTTTGGTCCATTTCGTAATTTGATAAGGGCCACGTACTAACATGTCGCGGTAAGCATGTCATAGATGAGATAATATTAGTGTATAAAGTGGTTATTTGTGTTAAGAACATTAGGGCGATCTAGAAAACTAATGTAGAAGATTGAGAAACGAATCATATCTTGCTTCTAGTTTCAATACCGAATTCCAGAGCATAATTAGAAGCGTAAGGAGTTGTTTGGAGCAGCTATTACCCAAGTAAATCACCTGTATCTCTGTTCTGAACAATGAAACATAGAATGAAAAATGCACAACTTGCTGCACGAGTACCTGGGTCAAAAAGGTGTATGCTTCACAGTTCTTTTGGTTATGAGTTATGACTAAATACTGTGTTGCTGTACAGTCTTACCACAAAAAGACGTTTAAAAACATCTCTCGGAATTATGCTTAAAAACTCAATTCCAGGAAAGTTATCTTTGAAATTCTGTGGCGATGCTGAGGCATTTGGGTTGGGGTGTCAATTCATGTTAATGAAGCCATGTAAAGAAGTGTCGTGGAATTAATGCACATTTCTGATCTATTAGTACACGAGCTCTTAGAAGCCACTGTAACTGGACCATCAAATACTAAAGTGTGAAATTTCCATTGCTCCAGCCTCTGTAAGACAGCATTCTTCTTTCATATCGTACCGATCTCACTTCTAACTTGACGAATGATGTAATCTTTAATTTCAATTTGTGTGTCAAAGAAGGAAAGAACAGATCCTTTTTCTGTAACAAATATCCCTAAACATTCTGTTGTTTAATTCTAGTGATAACTAATGCTGCACGTGTATATCCTTCTTGATTCTTTTAGTTCTTAACTTTCAGAGATCTTGGAAGCCAAGGCTTAAAGGGATATATCAGTGACCAAATTGGGCTCTTGTCTAATTTGGTAAGCTTGTAAGTATCAACTGTCAATTCTTTACCTCTTTAACAATTTCCTCTTAGATACTGGAATTTCACACGTTTGTTAATCCTCCTGCATAATATCTGAATCTACTCACTTGGTAGTCCTTCAAAATGATTAAATAGGTGTTCAACAAAAATTGGTTACAGTATGAAAATATACTAGTATTTGCATTATACTCATTATGATGCACTGATGAATAATTCTCTTGATTGGATCATTTAGGTTGCACCAATTTCTTTTATGCACTTCTACTGTTTGTCAACCCTGCTAATTTGGCCTTTGCAAATAGTCATTCTACCTTCTCTTACTTTTTTGCATTGCAGGAACTTAAGTTCTAATTCTTTGGGAGGTTCTCTACCGTGGGGATTGGGTCAGAAGTCTCTTGTGAAACTGTAAGTCCAGACATCAACACTGTGTTTTTGGTCATTTCTTTGTTTACTTGAAATTGTCTTCTGTTTTGCGTCTTAGAACTATGAGTTTTATCAAGTCCACATACATAAATTGTTGAACGTTATTGGAGTCCGATCCACTCAGTTGCTACTACCATAACAAGTTACCTCTAGTAAATTCCTTTTATTCCTAGGGCCTTTTTTTAAAGATAAGGTCCATAATCCTTGGGCCTTAGCTTGAAGTTTTGGCAACTTAACAATGTCACCTTTTAAAGCCTCAAGTTTGAACCCTCCCGGTTATGTCTTATTGAAGTGCTTTTTGCTCAAGTTTTCCTAAAACTCACCTCAATTATTGATATTCTTGTTAAAAAATAGGCGTAGAACCAAGTTCATAACTACTCTGTAGTTTAGGATATGTTGGCAGCCCGATACCCTCTTTCTCTCTTTTTATGGGCCAACTCCATTTGTCAAACTGGTTTGCCGTCATGTTATTGGAAACTTGAAGCTTGCAATTCATCATTTGAAGATCTTTTGTGCAGGGATTTATCAAATAACAAGTTTTCTGGACCCCTACCAGATAGTCTAGCTTCTTCACCCTTGCAGATTGTGTAAGCTCCATTCTTGTTCTCAATAATCTTTTCATGGATTTGTCGTTGCATATTTTACTCTTTGTGAGGTACCAGTTGCTTATTTCATGATTGTTGTAGAAAGCAAGATAAGTATTTGGGTTGTAAATCACTCGGATTCTTTCAGTCAAAAGAAATTTATCTCGTTATAGCTAACTTCTGCTTAGTTCTAACAGTTACACTGTAATTTACTCAGGTTTTTGAATGGTAATGCACTAGAAGGCCAAGTGCCTGAGGAACTTCTTTCCATTGGGGTCCATGGTGGAGCTATTGAGTATGTCATTCTCTATTTTCTGTCTAAAGTTCTTCCTTCAGTACATTATGGTCTTCCTTTAGTAGATTTTAATTTATGAATATGTGCTTCAACTATAAAATACAAGACTGATTTGGTGAAGAGTGCCTCTACTACTCATGCTATTAGTGTATGAATGAATTGAGATGCTTCCCTCTGTTAGAAACTAGTTTAGGTTGTTAGAAATACCCTAAGTTGCACGGACTCTTCACTTTCGATGCCGCACCCGTGTCGGACTCTCCAAAAATACACTACTTTTGGCGAATCCGATACACACCCCTTTACATTTTTGAAGAGTCCGAGCAACATAAGAAATACCTTAGGGCAAAGTGGTTTATATTGGAGTTTGCCCTTTGTTTCATGGATAATAAAAGTAACTTCGCTGGGTCTTCTAGACTCTAAGCATCTTTAACCTATCCGTAAAAGCCTTTGGGATAAGTATCTTACAGAAATCAATGCAGTCATGTGATAATGCAACTTTATAACAACCATATTATACTAAACCGGACCGCCTCTGTGCCCACAAGCTATTTCATAGCTGAAATTGTGCACACATAGTGCATCAACCACTAAGCATATGCCAATGCTGTAACCTTTGGCACACTGACACTCGTTAAGTCGAACCCATGATACTCACAGTAGAGCAGTACTACATGGCTACAACTACTAGCAAATCACATATCCGGTGATGAATCACAACTAAGCAAAATAATTGTAAGCTATCCCGTTAATGCTCAATCTGAATACCAATGCATCAAAACTGGTTTCATGCAAGTGATGTATCATATCATACACAATGTATAGATCATGTCAATTGGTCTTTTCTGCGGAAGATTTTAAAGGACATGGGATTTGGGAGGAAATGGCTCAATTGGATAAAGTTCTGCATATCCACTTTGCCTTTTCTTTTCTTGCTAGCCATGGAAGGCCTCAATCACATGATCAGAAAAGCAAATGTTAATGGATGGATTAAAGGGTTTAAGGCTCAGACTCAGGGGAATAGGGACAATGACGTGGGGATTACTCATCTACTATATGCAGATAATACTTTAGTTTTCTGTGAGGCTGAGGTGATAAATTAGACACATCAGAGCAATCCTTACCATCTTTGAAGGTATATCTGGCCTGCATGTAAATTGGCAAAAAAGTTTTCTCTATCGTGTGAATCAAGTGGATAATATGGAGTTGCTAGCTAGAAATCTTGGCTGCCAAATAGCAACCCTATCTACAAGGTATCTGGGCATGCCTTTAGGAGCACAAAATAAGGAGATAGCAGTGTGGAGTGAAGTTTTGGAGAGATGTAACAAGAAGCTTGCTAGGTGGGGAGATAGGTTGAGCCTATTTCCTATTCCAAAGAACACTGAAAAAGATCAATCAACTCAGAAGGTCTTTCCTATGGAATGGAAATAAAGAACACAAAAGTTACCATCTAGTTAAGTGGGATACTCACTCTTACTCTTAGCAGAAAGCAAGTGGGAATAAAAAAGTTCATTCTTCAAAACAATTGTCTCCTTCAAAAATGGTTGTGGAGATTCTGCATTGAAGATTTGTCACTTTGGAAAAGAGTCATCACAAAGAAGTATGGACTACAAAGCCATTGGATTACTGAGGAGGCTCTTGGAACTTTTGGGTGCAGTGTGTGGAAGACTATTAGAAGATTATGGCCTCAGTTCAAAGGCAACATCTCACTAAAGGTGGGAAATGGTAGGAAAATTGATTTTTGGAATGAACATTGGATTGGGGATGAAAGCATGAAATCACTTTTTCCAGACCTGTTTATGCTCACCACCCAAAACAAGGACACAATCTCACAACTATGGAGCTCTCTGGGTTGGAATCTCATATTCCGGAGAGCTTTCAATGATTGGGAAATTGAGAGGGTCAGTAATCAGTTTCAGATCCTCAAATGTCTTCACAGGCACCTCCACTGAACCTGACAAGCCTATTTGGAGATGGCAAAGCAAATGTGTGTTTACAGTAAAGTCATGTTACTGGGATACAATATTGGCCAAACACATATTAGAAACTGGTCATGGAAGTTAATATGGAAGATAAAAATACCCTTGAAGATCTCATGTTTTGCTTGGTTAGTGTGCAAAAGGGCCTGCTTAACACATGAAGTGCTTCAAAAGAAAGGCAGACAAATTTGCTCAAGATGCTTTATGTGTGATCAAGATACAGAAGTTAATAGTCACTTATTCCTCATTGCAAAGTAACTACAAGCCTGTGGAACATGTTTCTTGTGTATGCCGGGTAATTCCAAAGTCCACTAAGGATTTGCTCTACAACTGGAAGGAGATAGGAAGAAGGGAGTCTAATGAAGATTGGCGGGAAACTCAGCCTGGATTTGGTGGTCCCTATGGAAAGAAAGGAACGGAAGATACCTTGTGGATAAGAGAAACAACATCCAGAAAATTAGAATGAATTGTCTTAGTCTTCTGTACTTTTGGTGTAAACAAGATATGATGGGGGGTGTAGAACTTTTTGTTGACTTTATAGGTAATTTGTAATCTCTCATAGGGTAGTTTGAGACGCTCTGATGAGATTGTAAGTGACCTATGCTCATCATTTGTTTGATGATGAGCCTTTTGTGAACACACAGTTAACTTTATCTCTAAAAAAAAACATGGCTGCCTGAAACCTCTTCTTTTTTATGACGGTGGCGGGTGGTGCTTGTGTTCACCTCAGCCACTGGATAACTGGTACCTCCCATCAACACAAGTACCATGTAACTCTGCGTCCCCACTAAGGCTTAGGCAAGGGCTGCCTAAAACCTCTTTTCAAAGCTCGGTTTTCTCCTCTTCTCCCCGTCTCCCTGTTCCAATTACTTTTTTCTCTAACGTTTGATAGCTTCTATAAAGGTACATTGCTTTGTGTTAATTTCATTGCACAACTTCGACCTACTTATTGCCCTTTCTTTGTTTTAGGCTAAATGACAAAAATATTCTTTATTTTGGGTTATTATATTCTCTCCTACTTGAATAACATTTGAGGGACACCAACTTTGGTGGTCATTTGGACGAGTAATTGCCTGTGACAGTGTTCAGAGTTCGCTTATGATAACAATTATTAGTCTAGTATGTAGATGATGTTTTTTGAGGCTTTATATGGACGACAATGTCATTCTCCAGATAGTTGGTTCCAACCCTGGGAGACAGTTTTAGAATCCAGATTTGGTTCAGCATGCTTTAGTAAGGTGAAAGGGACCCTAGAGCGGCTTAGAACAACTCAAAGTAGATATATTAGTGTATAAAACTGATAGAACTTGACAGATTCCTGAATCCCACTTTGCAAACCAGGTATATGCTCGTCCTCACATATAGGTTATTGGTAGGATAGGATGGCTAATGTTCGTCATATTTTGTTATTTTCTGAATGAAATAACTTGGTTATTGGAAACAATTAAATTTAAGTGATTGTGTATTCCATGTATTCATAAGTCATCATTATCACTGAGGATTCATAGAGTCTACTACAACTTGTCTAGGACTGAAGCTTAGTAATAGTAGTTGCTGTTACCTTACTTTTAAAAATCTGGACTGCAAAAGGCAAAAGCTAAGCTGAGGGGTTCTCTTATTGGCAAATGAAATATGCCTCAAGGTGTGTGAATGCTTATAGACTTAATTTTTCTGAATAGAATTTAATATTTAATAATCTATAAATATTATTAAAAAAAATAGAAGTAAAGAAAAACTAGAGAAAGCAGAAAAAGATTACTTAGAAAGATGGAAGACTTATTGTTTGAAACTTGAAAGGATTGAGAGGAGGTTGAGAGATGGCCGGTATGGATATTCTTCGCTATTAGGGCTTTCGCTGCATGTTTTGCCTTACTTTTAATATAATGAATGAGATATCACAGGCTTAAGATGACTAAATGAAATCACTTAATAGCAGATGGTGCCTTCTAGGGTGGGGGTGGGGGAAAGAAGCTTGTGTCACCTGCTTTTGATTCAACTCCTTTGTTCTCTAAACTCGTAGAAAATGTAAAACACGAAAAAAATAACAGGTTACTGTTATCTTTGAGGTCTTCTGGAAAATGTCTACAATATAGTAAAATAATTGTCATGGTGGTGTCCCCAGTGCTTTCTGTTCTGTTGATAAAAGAAATGTAGTAGACAGTGGTGAATTTTGTAGAGGTTTACATTTTGTTACTTCCTTCATGTACTAGTCTTTTCACTGATTTCTAACTGAAAGCATTTTTTGCCTCCACAGCCTCTCTGGTAATAAAGGGTTGTGTGGCGGACCTACTTTGCCTGATTGTCCGTTATTCTGGAGTAAAAATGGTCTCTCTACTGCTGGTAAAGTTGCAATTGGATTATCATGTCTAGTGTTTATTTGCGTGGTATTGTTGGTGGCGTACATTTGCTACAAGAGAAGGCAGAATGATTATGACTTTGGTCTGCCACACGAGATGACGTGTAAGTGGTTTCTGGGAGATTACAACATGTTATCTTTCCATAACATTCTTTTTTTGAGATCAAAGATAACATTATTCTCCTCCATCATGTCTATAAAAAATTGTGTTCACAACAAGTTTAACAAGATTTTCAAAACAAAAAACCGGTGTTGGCTAACTTTTGCAAACAGTTTTATATTCCTTCATCTGTGCAACTCATACAACTGAATTCTACTTTCTTGTGGAATATCTTAGATATGATATTTCTTCATTGCTATATAATAGTCATAGATGTCATTGCCATAGATTGTCCATAATATACTCGTCTTATATGTCCATATATTTTTCCCCTGTTATGGCACCATTTGTCCCCCATATTCAATTCTTTATCTGCCTAACTGATTTTGGAAAGATTCAAACCAGACCAGTAGGTGGGTTTTCCTAACTATACCGTGGTAATATTTGTTCTGGTTTATGACCGATAATAGAGCTTTAAGTTGGTTTTGTGACGTATGAAATATGAACTTATGCGAATCATCATATTCTTAGAGAAGTGCACATTATCAACTTTGTAGCTGTTGCTAAAATCTTGGTATAGCAAGTTTTACAATCATGTATATTTTGGTCTGGTGCTTGTTCTGAAATTAGCTGGATGTTTGATTTACTTTCTTAACACGAAATTATCTGTTTCTATTGGGTATGCTGGATGATAGGTACCTTACTTTCTAACTGTGTTATTCAGATTCTTCAAAAATGTTGTTGCACTATATTGGATCCTCAAAAAATGCTCTATTTTGGAGGATCTGACATTCCCCCGTTGAAATTTTGGATGAGTCTGAGCATCATAGTTTTCTATTTGTAGTTTGATTTTTCAGTTGCTTTGTTGTTTATTCTGATTGTGAACTAATCTCTACACTTCTCCACCTTCCGAAATTCGTCTCTACAGCATTAGCTGCAAAGAGGAATAGGTACCAACGACAAAAATCGCTGATGACTTTAGAAATGGAGAGCCAACATGCCAAAGGATTTATACCAACATACAATGCAACATGACATAATTTTGATGAAGGTTCAACTTACCAAATAGAGACAGATAGAAGTGGTGAGGTAAACAAATTATGTCCCTAAAGGGGTATGTAGAATTTAGATTTGTTTTTGTAGAGTTCAATGTATGCCAATTTGTTAAATGATAATCCACCAAACAGATTAGGCAAATGCCTCCATTGTATCATACCCAATTTTGGGCATTTGACAATACACATACTATATGATTTGTGACTCATAAACTTGTAATGCACATAGAGATAGTCAACTTTTCTTTGTTTGATTACATAATTCACATTATTGTGTACTCATATTGACATTACAATCACTCGTTTATCGGTCATCGATTAATTACCATGTCCCCTCAATCAGTTCTTCAGGCACCTTTATTGTAAATAACTCAAATACAATAATTTATGGTGCTTTGGTCCCATATTAATAGTATACTTGTGCTAGCATGACATTACAACTCCTTTATTCCACACTATTAATAATATTTTGTAATTTATCTAAACATTTTCATTCGTGATAATACAATATCCAGACAATACATAATATGTCCAAGATAACCCTGTCACAAAGATTACATTTATGGCGACAAAAATTGTAATGAAAACATACTTTTAGTAGCGGCTAATTATATATTAGCGTGACTGAAGTTGCCACTTATACTGACTTTAGTGGTAACTTATATTACACTTAACTTCGACAAACTTCACTAACAAGAACGTTTTGTGGTCATTAAACTTGGAACTAATATATACTTAATTGCCGCTATACCATACTTTTTACTAATGATCAAAGTTGACACTAAATCGCGCCCACTAATTTAAGTATTAACGGTGAATTAAGTTGCCACCTAAACCTAATTTTGAGGGCAACTTATGTAGGCATTAGCGATAATAAAAAATTGCCATAAAAACAAACTATTAGTGGAGACTATTATAGGTTAGTGGCGATTAGTTCGTGGCGACTAATGTTGCCAATAAAACACTTTATTAGTGGCGACTATTATAAGTATTTGCGGCGACTAATGTTGCCACTAAAACATACTATTAGTGGCGACTATTATAAGTATTCGTGGCAACTAATGTTGCCACTAAAACATTTTATTAGTGGCGACTATTATGAGTATTCGCGGCGACTAAAGTTGCCACTAAAACATATTATTAGTGGCGACTATTATAAGTATTCGCGGCGACTAAAGTTGCCACTAAAACATATTATTAGTGGCGACTATTATATGTATCCGCGGCGACTAATATTGCCACTAAAACATATTATTAGTGGCGACTATTATAAGTATTTGCGGCAACTAATGTTGTCACTAAAACATACTATTAGTGGCGACTATTATAAGTATTTGCGGCGACTAATGTTGCCACTAAAACATACTATTAGTGGCGACTATTATAAGTATTCGCGGCGACTAAAGTTACCACTAAAACATATTATTAGTGGCGACTATTATATGTATTCGCGGCGACTAATGTTGCCACTAAAACAGATTATTAGTGGCGACTATTATAAGTATTCGTGGCAACTAATGTTGCCACTAAAACATTTTATTAGTGGCGACTATTATGAGTATTCGCGGCGACTAAAGT
>JAJOOS010005681.1:0-12202 GCA_029582725.1 Solanum chiquidenum
CAACTTAAGTCTTTAAAACATTTAATAAAATAAATGAATAATACAGACTTCTCAACTATACTGACTATCTATGAAGCCTCTAACTGATAAAGATGGAAGTCGGGACAAGACCCACGACATCCTAACAACTGATATAACTGATAGGTAAATGAAATCCTCCGGAAGCAAAGAGGCTCACCATAGCTAACTCGAACTCTCGGATGTTTCAACGAAGATCCTGTTGATGATCCTGAATACCCGTGTCTGCATCATGAGAAGATGCAGGCCAAATGGCTCAGTACGTGGAATGTACGAGCATGTAAGCGGAATTCTAAAGCATAACATAAGCTTGAAACTTGATAAAAATGAAGCATACTTACCTCTTCTCAAACTTACTCAAATCAAGGAATACTCAAGGATACTCAAAACTACTCAACTTACTCAACTTAGAAGTACTCAAGGATAAGATACTCAACTCAGAGATTAGATACTCAACTCAAAGATATGATATTCAACTCTGGGTACTCAACTCTGGATACTCAACTCAATATGGCTAAACTCATTTCAATATAAAGCAATTTAAAACAAGTGCAATATAAAGAAACAAACTATTTAAAAACATGATGTCAACTCTGTGTGTATGCAAGGATATAAAATGTATGTAAAAATACAACTAACTGTGTATATAAGAATACAATAACTTATGTTGGAGTTTCTCTAACCGACAACCATCACTATGAGCCTAAATGATGGTACAACGGTTTACCTCACGTTGCCAAGGACCGTCATATACCTTGCCATCGGTATAAAACCTGAACTACTAAGTGGATCCACTAGTCTATGCTAAAAGCATCTTAAGGAGTCATCTAAAAAGTATGATCCTTTACTACCCATGATGGCTACATGGTTTATGGAGACTTGAGTTATCTGAACTCGCATCCCCATAGCGGTGCTCAATACTACTCCCAAAATATACTTAGCTCGTATGTTTGTAAAAACAAAACTCTTTCTGTGATTTGAGATAATTGCTCAAAAATTTAGCTCAAAGGCTATCTTGGAAATCAAGGTTTCCTATCTTGCTTTATTTTGAAAGCATTTACTCTTTAACTGAAAACTAGCCCAAAGGTTCTTTACTGAAAATCTAGCTCCAAGGCTCTTTACTGAAACACTAGCTCAAAGGCTCTTTTGAAAATCTCAGTTTTCCGTTCTTATTTAAATATGAAAATATTTTAAACTCTTTTGGGAATACATAGTCCCCATATACTTTTGAAGAAATGAACTTCAACTTTATTCTTTACTGAACTCAAAACTTAAGTCTTGAAACAAAGTTTAAACATTTGTAAAAGACTTCTTAAAATATGGTTCATGCCGAATGATGGACATGAACGACTCAATTCAAGGTTTTCAATAACCATAGATAGAACTCAATACTTGGAACTCAAGAACTTCAATGATACTACTAATTTCAAGAATGCTCAACTCAGAAGGTTCATGCGAAATTATGAGCATGAACTACTCAACTCAAGGACTCAAAGATACTTCTCATCTCAAGACTGCTCGACTTATAGGGTTCATGCGGAATTATGGTCATGAACAATTCAACTCAAAGACTTCATGGGTAACATGTAATAGTCCCATGATTAGGATAATAATCTCGGAAGGGTTAGGAACCCGATACTCAAGACTTAGGACTTGAAGATACTACTCCTTTCAAAGATACTAAACTGATGGAGTTCATGCAGAAGTTATGGACATGAACGACTCGACTCACAGGTCAAATATCAATATGGAACTCGCGTATACGACTCTTCTCATTCTCTTACTTACTTCCTCAAAACTTAGGTCAAATCAATAGTTGATCTCAAGGATTCACAATTGAAATCAAAGGCTTTCTTGAACTCTACTCTTAACTCTCTCTTGAATGTGAATTATGAATTCAAGAGTTATGGTTCATGATATGAAGGATCTTGTAATGATAAAGTGGACTCATGAATACATTCTTCTCACTCATGCTCACTTGCTCGAGTCTTGTAACAAGTTATTAGAATTTGTAGAAGACTCATCAAAAGGACTAAAAAGGACTTTCTCAAAATGTTCGAAAGAACTCTCAAGACTTACTTTTAACTCTACCTTGAATTTAAATTATGGATTCAAGATTGTGATTTGTGATAGGAAAGGTCTCATGATGTTTAGGAATGATTGTTGATAGATAAACATGAGAAAAGTCACGAAATCACCATCTTGGAACAAGTTCGCGACGCGGAGATGGTTTAAAATAATTCTCGCGAAATTAAATTTTAAGATAGAGGAGTCCGCGTCCTAACCGCGACGCGGAGCAACTTTTAACTCACTGGGGGAGCAAGTCCGCGACGCATACTTGCATGCCAGATCGCACTAGACTTTCTCCTTCTTCGTTTCCCAGCCCTAATTCGCCTAGCTAAATTTGATTTTTTTTCTCAATCTCTCTTTAGATTTAGATACCCAACACATGTACACTAGAATTTAACTCTAACCACTCTATAAATCGACACATTAACCTCAAGAACTCTTCAATCTCAACCCAATTCAAGAATGAAAGCAAATTCATGAATACATAACAAGAGCATCAAAGCTTCAACTTTTAGAACGAATTTAAAGCTGAAATTAACATGATTGGCGTGTCGGTGAACAAACCCAACACTATGGAAGCTTACATACCTGAAAGAATTATCCTCTTGAAGCAACTTGAAGGAAAACCTTTGAAGAAGAACCCTAGCCTTAGCTTTTCTTGATTTTCTTGAGCGTAGAATCTTTGGAGTGAATGAGAGGGTTTTGATTTAAGAAAACTGATTTTCTACACGTTTAGGGAAATTTAGATGACCTCCTAAGGGTTTTTAGGACTAAAATACCCCTAAAAAAATAAATAAGGCGAGCTGGGAGTCGGAGTTTTTTTTCACTGGGCAGTGAGGTTCGTATTGGCTCCGCGTCGCGGAGCTATCGTGGAGCTGCTACCAGGTTTACGCGACGTTAGTAAATTTGTCATAACTTTTTACTCAGAGCTTGGAATTGAGCAAACTTAGAGGCGTTGGAAAGAGGACTCGAAGGGCTTTAATTTTCTATCTTGTAGATCACCTAACTCATCATGTACTAGGAGTTATGATCATTTGAAATTGACCCAAAACTTAAGAAAAACTAGGAATGACTTGAATGCTTTTCTCTTTAGTTCTTCTTGGAACTCAAGGTGCTACATCTAGTGAACTTAACACTCAAGAAATTTTAAATTCCTTGCAAAAATCTCTCTCACTATGAAGAACGGTTCGAGTCTTAGCTCAAAATTTTCTGGGGTGTTACACGTTCTAAGTTATTTTATTAAACAGTTAAGTAGAAGTGCATTTGATCATTGTAATAATGCTTAGAGTCTTCCGCTGAGTAAGTAAGTCAGGCCAAGGGTTCGCTTGGTGCCAACAATGGTTCTCGAGTGCCAGTCCCGCCCAGGGTGTAGGCTCGGGGCGTGACATTAAGTTAAATCATTTCTTAATGCAAGTGCAAAGTAAAAAGGTAACATATAAAATGGGACGGAGGAAGTACATGTCATCAAAACCAATAGTTGAGGCAAAGAAGGAGCAGAGTGGTAATTCCAGTTTTCAAGCTGCTAATTAATTAAACAACTTATTGGATTAATTAGTTGAGTTAATAGTTTGTAACTTAATCATCCTAATTATCTGAATATATAAACATAGCTCTAGAGAAGTTCGTTTCCGATAGTCCCTCAGCTTAAGTAAAGCATATAAAAAATTATGTAAAGCAAATAAAGTAATGAAGAAGTCATGCTGAAAATAATAAAAAGAAAAATTGCAAATCTCTTATATGTGTATAGTTAAGCGGTCCTAAAAAAAAAGACACTGGTTTCTCCTATAGGTATTCATTGGCCAATATTATTACTAAATTAGAGTCTTTTGGAAATAATCTTTCTACCTCCACGAGGTAATGATAAGAACTACATATATTCTATTCTCTTTAGACTCCACTTGTGGAGTTTCACTAAATATGTTATTGTTGTACTAATATTACGATGAAGGCAAAGTGGAAGGCAAATTTTGAAATAATCGTTATTTATAAGGTACATTTTAAGTAAAGGTTAAACTCTTGGGATAAAATATGGTTATTACTGAATGATCATATGTAAGCTTAATAAAATAGTCAATCCCACGATTAATTTACCTAGTTTTTAAAAAAACTTAACAAAAAAATGCATCAGCTTTCTTAAAAGGGAAAATAGCAAACTATTAATTCAAATTAAATGCTATAGCCATAGTTTATTTTATTTGTAATTCGCAACAAACATCTCATTTTTTGCCATCTGATTCGATATACAATTAGTCATTTTCTGTATACAATTAATCATTTTATACATTTCGGTATAAAATGTATAAAATGCATTTGTGTTTGTATAAAGCGAGAGAAAAGTGTATATACAAATATAAATACATATATTTTCGTCATATACACTTAAAATTATACAAATACAGATCTTTTATACAAATTACAATGTATAAATGAATTTATACAAAACTGAACAATTTGTATAAAATTGGATATGTCTAGTGAATTATACAAATCAAAAGTTCCATAGCAAACATAAAATTTGTTATGGAGCGCAATTATGCAAACTATAGCTATAACATACAAATATGACTTTTATGTTTGCTACATGTGAAAGTTGCTCAAATGAGTTCTTCGTGAGTTCTTTTTATGCTATCCACAAACAGTAATATCTACTTTACACTCTTTCTTCATAATGCAGAGTTTTTTTTTATTTGAAGTATTTCATTAGTGATAAAGATTCTTTTTATTTTATTCAATATTTTGTTCGTTCGGGTTTGATTGTGTCCTAGCTCTATAATTCAGATGTTGTTTATTGTTAGATCAACTGCTTATATCGATCCTCGAAATAAGACGATAGGTATAACGGTATAGCCAGGGTGTGAACAACTAACCAACATACTGTAAAAAATGGGTTGGTTCGATCTATAGTCATTAGGACCTTTTTCATGCAAGATTTTAATTTCACTGGAAATCAAGGCAAGTCATTTCCCTTTTTGTGTTTCCTTTGCTTAGATAATTTCACCGCGCTTTCTCAAGTTCTTCAATGGAGAGATTTTTGGGCTCTTTTTTCTTGAAGGTCCCGCATGGAGATCTTGGCAAGTTGTTGTGGAACAGATTGAACGTGATTTCTTTTTAGATACAAATCCACTTACAAAAAGCAACTATATGTGCAGCTCCACTTCCCACTGATCAAACAGTTAACTCAACCGGGTCATGAAACTTTACTGTCCCGATGATCACTTCATTTGAACTCGTCATGAAGGAAACTTACTTGAGGCGTTTGGTAAGTTTGTTAGTTGCTAATACTTTGCATTTGTAGATAAATGCTTATATTGCTCTTTCTTTGGAAGATGGAATTGTATGAAATGTAGTGCAATTTTTAACTACCTTGCACTTTAGAGTTTAGAGGAGTGTACTGCTTGAGTTCCCCGACACTTAAGTTGGTGGTCGGTAGCAAATATTCTGAGGAATTGGTCGAGGTATGTGCAAGTTGGCTGAACATCACCGATTATCAAAATCTATATCTGAAAATTTTGAAGACTTGATATATTATTTGAATTTTGAAGAATCAATCACATTGTCATACTCTATTTGTGGAAAAGACGTATGTTGAGGGTTAAAAAGATGGAACACTCACTAATCTATAGTATGCTCATTTACTCCATACTCTGTTTGTGAGATGTATGCTGTTATTGTCAACCAAAATTACTTTTCCTTTCAATAGAGTATTGTAAACGCAATTTACACATAATCGTACCTTTTAACTTAGCCTTAGCTGACGTCTATGTCCGCCAACTTTAAATGTACACAAGTAAACACTTAAACTTCAACAAAATTGAACAAGTATACACACACATCCCACGTGACATAATATCATAAAGGACACCACACAGGATGCGAATGGCTGTTGAATAAACATTTTTGAATTAAACCTTCCCTTAAACAAAGATCACATAAGAAGTTGTCATTCAATTTTCAACAAACATCACAAATTCTTATTCTTTTACATTTGTCTTTTATAAAATTATTAATCCAGTTTTTTCGGAGGCTTAACTCCAACCAGAATAGCATCCGCTCCCGCTACAGCAAGTGACACTTTTTTCAACCCTTGTTCGACAACAGGATCTTGAATCCTTGCAGACTGTAACGCATTTCCACACCAACTGGCTTTGTCAAGATTCACTTTAAGATCATAATCTGTTGTGTCATAACCATACCCTTGTTCTTCTTTTATAAACTTCACACTCCTTTCCAATCCACTAGCCAAATTTTCCCAATTTGTTTTGCAATCTTTATAAGCCTGAATTGCTTGTGGGCTCTGTTTTCCTTTGGGTTTGGACAAATAGGCGTGTATATTTTTGGCATCGTCAGCTCCTGACTGAATGATTGCAAGTGCAAACTCTAACGGATTTGATTTTGATATAACCTTTGGATTGCTTTTGAGGTAGTTTAAGCAGAAGGGTTTGTCAGGTATATATGTGCAAGCCTTTTCGACAAGTGCATTATTGTTGTTATTGGGTTTTGGAAGTGGAGCAACAGCAGCATTTGAATACAGAGGACATAGCAAGAGGAAAAACAGAACAGGGGAAATTGAAATGTGATTACTTTGTGCAAAGAATGCATTTTCGCTAGTTTTTGACTTCCTTTGCTCCTTTATTTTTTTCTTTTTATAGACGGACGGATTGATATGTTACCACTACAAACACGTGGAAATGATTTCTTATGACCACTTACAAATGAATAGGAGTTACAAAGGAGATATTTCTTAGGAAAGTCAAGCAGATTAAGTGAGAGACCTGAGGGGAGGGAAAAGAGTCGAGTCGATTAGACTCGACGATCGAAAGAGGCAAAATAAATTAAGGATTAGGCAAAAAAAGAAGAAGCAAAGCTATGTACACTATGACAAATTATCATGGACAAAAAAAATATTTCTAAATCAGTTCGTGTCAAAGGGACTTTCAAATATTCTAAATACACTGAGATTAAAAATGGCATGACACTCGTTAGGAATAAGATTAGATAGACAGACTTATTTGATCTCAAAACTACTATGTTTAATTTAAGTTTGACTCCTTTCCATTTCAAGTTCCCATTTGGAGGTGGTGACACATGGCATATATTTAATTTAATGGTTAAGATTTAGTTATTTAAAACAAAGCCCTAATTATGGTTCTTATAATAATTAATTATTTCTATATATTTTCTCTCAAAAGATTTTTACAATCCAACGATTCTAAATCTACATTATATTTTTCTTAAATATATATGAAAAACTATTTCTTGTCTTGTGTAAATTTCTTAAATATATGGTTGCGAGTAACTTATAAACATTTAATTGCTTTGTCTTATTTACTTAATATAATACAATAAGAGAAATGTTGAAAACACTCTAAACATGACAAGAATTTAGGGATGTATTTCACTCATATTGCCAGATTTGGGGGTGTATTTAAGTTCAGTTAATCAAATAAAATGGTGTTTTTAAAACTATCAATAGTTCAAGATAAAACTAATAATTCCCGTCAAATTCAGGAGTATTTTTTATACTTCTCTCTCCTTTTGCATAAATATTCAGAAATCTGTAAGCCTGAGATAAAATTATTTTGTCTTATTCACATAGTTTAAATTTTGATAAATGAAGATCTCACATAATTGAGATGAAGGGAGTATCTACGTACCTAGCATTTTAACTTTTCGTGTATAAATTTTATAAATTATAATAGGGTTAATTTTAAAATTTCCTAAATATATAAATGCGAGTAAATATATCTAATCGTTTTGCCTCCTTTTATTCATTATAAATTCGAATTAATTTTATGAGAGAGTATCAAATATAGAAAGAATAAAAAAATTGTAATACTATAATTTTAATAAATTCTCTGAAAGAGATTTTAGACCAGATTATTATTTTGTAATAATTAGCTTTGTTCAGATTTTTTTTTAAAAACGTAATAGTTAAATACAATGCATCCTAATTATGTCCTAATTTGATTACCTAACTCTAACTTCTTGTTTAATATTCATGTGTGTTGTCTAATCATATCTTGTGACATTCATGTGTTGTGTATGAATTCATTCTTCAATTTTGAAGAATAAATTTGATGGTAAGAATTATCATGCATGGTTGAATAATATTATTTTACGAGTATATGTTTTTTGAATCAAGATATATACCTGCTTGCTTGCTTGTATGCTAAAATATTTGATCTCACATATCCACATATTTGCTTATTACATTTAAACTTTTTTGTTTTCTTTGTTCTACTTATATTCTTGTTGAATACAGTAATATTTTTCAAAAATATACAACTAACTCTTGAACAATAAATAAAAACATACATTACTATTGGTGTATTTGTTTGTTTTAAATTCTTAATTACTATTGGTGTAGGCTTGATGAGAAACTAAACCTCATCACTTACTAGAACATCCGTTAGACAAGGATCTGACTTAGAGCACTTTGTTTGATCTATCTTTCATTTTAGTTCATTTAAAAAAATTGACTATTCTTTTTTAATAAAATTCTTCAATTTTAATTTTTGACATGACATGTTTAAAACAACAAGATCAAGAGTAAAAAACAGTTGATATCTTTAGTTTAGTACTCCAAGATTAAAAAAATCTTCGTTACTTTTTAAAACTTTGTGTCAAACTAAAATAGATCAAACAAATTGAAACATATGAGTAACATCCAACTATTCTACAAAGTGCTTCCTATTCCCTATCTTTTTGTAGTTTTGTTCCAAATTTTTTGGTTGATCGATGGATTTGGTATTTTAAAAGGACAAGATTAGATAGATTTTTATAGATGATATTTTCTCCTTTTTTTTTTCTATTTTATTTTTTAGAAAATAGATGCACAACAAGAGATGCATCATTTTAAAGTAGAGATTTTTACAATATGAAAAGTCTAGGTTGAGTAATAAGTAAACCATTATGAAAGTATCATTCAGTTCAACACTATAATCTAAGCGCGGTGCTTCATCCACTATGGAGTGTTCCACAGAACAATCTCGTAAGAAACGTCATTATGGCATCTTAATCTTGCAGTTTACTATCTTGGTAAAGGAAACTAGGAGACGTGTAAAAAAGCATTTTTGGATTGTAAAATTATAACTCTCAAAACTTTTATGTGATAGCCAAACTAACATTACGAAAAAATTTAATTGTCAATGTACTCCTAACAGACGTTGAAGATATATGATGGAACATTATACTCATCTATAATTGCTAGTATAATTTCAGAGTCCAAATTTTTGTAATTAAGATAACTTCATTTTTAGAGATTCAATGGTACTTTAATTCTCCTCTTTTTGTTTTACTGAAAAATAAAAAATTCAACACATTTAATATCAACACTCTATTTTCCAATATTGTGTGAATGTGGATTCTTAATTCTTATTGTTTTAAAATGATGGATGTTGGCTTGGTGAGGAATTACTCCTCAACACTTGCCAAAACATACATCAAAGAAGGAATTGATCATCAACACTTGTCAGAACATCCATCAAAGAAGGAATTAATCATCCGGTTGGACCACCGGGAGCAACAACAATGTTGGTGATGATAACAAATGTCCACGGGAAAAGAAGCACAGAGCGACAACGCCGGCCAAAACTCCGATTTGCTTAATATTCTCTTACACGACTTATAATTGATTAACTGATGTTTCAAAATTTAATGTTGGTTTATTAGAACCATATAAAGCAAAACTCAAAATTGACTTCTTTTATTTTTATTTTTGGCAATTCTTCAATTTTAATTTTCCATGTGATATATTTAAGACCAAATGATCAAAATTAAAGAATATTTTGATACATTTGATATATCTTTTAGTTTAAAATTATAAGATTAAAATATCTTCTTTATTTTTTAAATATTGTGTTAAATTAAAAGAGATCAAACAAATTGAAACTAAAACTATAACATCTAGATATTTTTCAATATCATATCCTTTTGTCCACCCCACCGTGAAAAATAAACAAAATTAAATGACTGAATTTATCTTTTACTTTTCACGCGGATTGATACTTTTGATATAAGTAGAGAAAACACCCTATCTTACAAATGAAAGAAAATACCTTACAAATACCTTTCATTCATTATTTGATTAAAAAGTAACCCTAATTTATTTTTGGTTTAGAAATACCCTAAAACTTACCCCCAAAATTTAATGCCTTTTTTGTTTTTAAAAAAGTCAAGTGACCTATTATGATTGGTCATATAAATTATTTAATTAAAACAAATCAGACCCACTCAATTCAATTTAAACCTGCCACTAATAAATATATGTATCATTTATTATCTAATTTTTGTATAAAATATTTTATTTTAAACTTCTTTTCACAAAAACATTAAAAAATAGACTTGAGTGTGAACTTAATTTTCTATAAATTACAAGTAAATTTACTTTCACCTTTGTACGGTCATCGAAAATAACTAGTAAATTGACGGAACAAAATTTTTTCTTTATTTATTCGACATAAAATAGATAATAAAAAAAAATTACTCATATGCAAGCAAAATTAAATGGATCATAAATATAAATATTTTCAATTATCAGGGGCAAATAGATGAGTTCAATTATTAAATTATGTAATATATGTAGTCAATCATATTAAGTCATGTAACTTTTTAAAATTTGAAAAAGTTCATCTAGGTTGGGATGTTAATTCTAAAGATATTTTTTAGCTAAAAAAATTAGATTAAAGATATTTTTAGATCAAAAGGTGGATTGAGGATATCTATGAGTAATTTTCTATAGAATGGAGGTATTTTTGGCTCTTTTATGTAAATTTGATGATACGACTTTATAAAAGAATTTCTCGAATCTTTGGTATAATTTTCCGTTTCAACAGCAATCCATGTGAGTTCGAATTTCTATCAAGCAAGTTTTCGACTTCGTTTTGACATTTTGTTTTAAGCACCTCATTTTGTGCATATTCGAATAGTGACCTTTTAGGATTTACTAGGGCAGATCTCTAACATATCACACAGATCTTTATTGTATTTCATGTTCTTTTTAAGTTCGAGACTAAACAATCACTTTTTGAATCTTAAACACCAAAAGGGACTCTCTCTAAAAAACACATATCAAAACAGACAATTCGCCTATTTATGGGCGAAATATGACTAACATATTTAACTCCAAACAATATTAAAGGTAGTTTGCCCACAATTCTTTTTATTAGCTCCTCACGTGAAGCTATATCATGTCTCAATTTTAAGTGTTTGTGAAGTTTTTCTTATACATAAAATCATGACTTTTTTTAATTAAAAAAATATATAAAAAATTGAGAATTTGTATATATTAGTTGTATTTTACTTGTAATACATTTGGGTTAAAAATTAGGCATTTGTTATTTGGGTTAAACCCAGGCAGATTTAAACGACGGTATTTAACTGAAAGGTGATTATTTTTTGAGAAATTTTCATAGATAGCTAAAATTTGGATCATAATTATAAGTAGTAGCTATAGTTTGTTTAATTAGAATCCATATCAAAAGTTTTAGAGACGAGAGAGGCAAGTAAGATTGAAAGAAAGGAGAGAAGCGAGCAAAAATTCGGAGAAAGGGGAGATATGTTCCAATATATAAATAAGATTAAAACAAAAGATGTATGATCCAATCTATATATATATATATATATATAAAGCTGAATGTAAGCAATTCTATGTGGCACCTCTCTATGGCCAGTATTTCTATTTCTTTTTTTTCTCATTAAAAAAATTATTGAATAAAATAAAGAAATAAATATGTTAAATATATTAGTGGCAGTAATGTTGTTTTTAATACCCATAACGGTAGCACATAAATAATAGAAATCAAAAGACAAATAAATAGTTATTGATAACCTATATGAGAGAATGTCAAGAGTTTTCTCTAATATTTAAAATAGGGTAGATAATCCAAATCATTTTAAAAAAGTGGTAAAAGTTTTTCACCAACTAATATTGATGTGTTCATTATTGATGGAGTAGTAGAAAATTTTGTGGTTTGATTATCTCCTTTCTCAATATTTCATTCCTTTTTATGATTGTATTTCAAACATCTTCTTTGTTTTAATTGTTTTTCTTCCTTTCTTTACTTTTTAACTTTTCAGGAACATCAAACAAGTTTCATTGAACATACACGCATCA
>JAJOOS010005682.1:0-23640 GCA_029582725.1 Solanum chiquidenum
ACTTGTCTGTATGTCTTTAAGAGCAATGTCATCTGAGTAGTGTCATTCTTATTGAAACAGACTAGAAGTGTCATTCTTAAGCGCAAGTGATTTAAGATCTTGAATTCGCCTCTTCTTGAGAATGTGCTATGCCATTTGTTTTTATTTTGACCGTTTGATGATAAACATCAAGAATTTAATCTGTTTCACATTGTTGGTGCATTTTCCAGCATAATATTTGTCTTTTTCCAATCACTGAAATATTTAAAATTGCCTTTATCTATTACATTTTTGTTGTTTAGTTGAATTGTTTCTGTCTTTTGAAATATCCACAGTCATAATATGATGGAGAAGGGATTGAAATCAAGTCACTTACTAGTAAAAGAGATGAACAAGAAAAAAGAAAGAATCAGCAAGTCTAAAGCTACTAGTAGTTCTGCAGCATCAATGAAGTTTTGTGTATGTGCACCCCCAACCCACCCTGACTCATTCAAATGTCGTCTTCACCGAGCCACGGCTTCAGCTCACCCGAGAACCGGTAAATACTTCTGCTACATATGAAGAATAAAAGGTTGTGATAAGAAACATTCAATTTTCCGTGTTCTCACAAACCATGTGTTTTGTTCTTCTTATCAGTTTCGTCATCAACGTCAAAGAAGATTTGCTTATGTGCACCCGCCACCCACCCTGGTTCATTCAAGTGTCGCCTTCACCGATCCACCACTTCATCTCACACAAGAACCGGTAAATACTTCTGCTATGAAAAAAATGGTTGTGACAAGAAAGGTTCAATTTTTCGTGTTCTCACAAACCATGTGCTTTCTTTTCCTTCCTTTTTTGCAGTTTCATCGTCGGCTCATCACATAAATGGTGTCAAAGGTACAAAAAACTTGAATCCCTTAAAACTGGTTACGTCTTCACAAAGTGGCAGAGTCAGAAATTCTAGCAAAGGGAATGTTCATGGAAAGCCTAAACTATCGAGATTCGGTAGGGCTGCTCTTGCTCATGCTGCTGCTTCTAGTGTACAAATCCAACCAATTTCTGCAGCATTTGGACAAATGAGTCTTAGTTAGAGAGTCAAAAGATGGGCAAACAAGAAAAAGAAAAGATCAAGATTTTGCTTTTTAAAGAAGTTACTTGATTAATGATTACTAGATCTTGCTTACTTGCTCTGTATAGTTTCAATTTGGTAAATACGACAACTATATAATTGTAAATGCATCATTTTCTCTTTACTTTGGGAATGGCTTTGTAAATAGAGACATATAATCAAGAAGTACCTGCAGCAGCTACACTCAAGTTTTTAGTACTGACGAGTGTCTTGTTTGTTATCAATGCTGTGTTAACTTGACTGCAAATATCCATATGTTACTATTTCTATCCAATTTTTGCTATTTTATTATTCTTCTGTATTTACATGTTTATGGAATATCTCATGTAACTTATGGTCTATGGATAACATTGACCTGTGTTGTTTTCGAAATCCCCGCAAGGTGTGTGTTTGATCTTCTAAAAGCTATGTATTGTGTTGTACATATGTGTTTGTGGTGGTATAATTTTCCCCAACTTGTATCGTTTTGCTCTATAATGGACGTCCCTCGAAAATAAAATTGTGACAATATGACAATTAAGATAAATGAAATTCATTGGCTTAAAAGTTGATCAAACCTACTTTTAAGTCAGTTTTTGACTTCTGAAAATATTTGACAAATATAAAAAATAACTTAAAGTAAGTAAAAAATGACTTAAAATAAGTTAAAAAGTATTTGGCAAGGTCAAGAATGATTTAAAATAAGTTTAAAATGACTTAAAATAAGTCAAAAAACCAAAAGTAGGTTTCTCCCTGTTTTTTATTTTTTAACTTAAAAATTATTTTAATTTGATTTTTTATTTTCTACTTAAAAGCTACTTTTTAAGCTAATCCAAAATAACCCTTTTATCATTTATTGCAAAAGTACTGTTAACTTTATCCAACGACTTTTGATGCTTGAAAAAGTAGATGGAGAATACTAGAATGTACTGAAATAATAAAAAAGATTAAGATATTTGAAACCACTAGAAATGTTTAATTTGGTTATACACAATAAACCAATCTAAGCTTAGCATTTGACAACAAAATTTGTATAAGATTTTAAAAAATTATCTTCAAATATCTATTTAATTATGAAAATTGATCAAATTTTAAAAATTAATCTTCAAATATTTTCATCAATTTTAAGAGAGAAATTTCACATTCACTCTCAAAACCTTTTCATAAGAGAAATTTCACTAAAGCCAAACATAATACCATAAATACAAAAAATCAATATCTTTTAATTTTAACTTCAAAATCTACGACAAAACATAAAATTTCAAAACCTCAATATTTTCAATTTTAGCTTCAAAATCTACAACAAAACATGCAATATCAAAAACTCGATATTTTCAATTTTAACATAAAACATGCAATTTGAGAAAACTCAATTTTCGCTTCAAAATCTATGACAAAACGTATAATTTTGAAAATTTAATATTTTTTAAATTTCAACTTCAAAATTTACGACAAAACACGGGCGGAACCAACCTTAGAAAGCGTGGATAAGGCGGAACCAACCACTAATAGGCCCCCCTTGTGGCCTTCCTTTGTTTGTCTTCTTCCTCGATTTTCCCCCAACTTGAGAGAAAAATCAATGGCTATACAGTTCCATTTCAACCAAATATTCTTGTTTTTTCTCTTCAAATTAATTTAATGGAGGCAACTTCAACTGCGCTTCGTCGTCTTTCTCTTCTTTCTTCCCATTTTCGTACTCATTGCTCGTCTCTTCAAGTGTCGGCATTCAATTGCAGCTCCACCGATGGTGAAAACCAAGAAAATGGATGTGTTTTCTGTCTGATTGTTCGAGGTGAAGCACCTGCTTTAAAGGTACAGTCCTTGTTATCACATTTGTTAAACAGCCGATTTTCTCACTTGTATTTGTATTTGTCTTCAATTAGTTTCTATAATCGAATTGGGTCCATTTTATAGTTTTTCAGCTGTTTTAATGGAATCCTTTTGAGTAAAAGAACAGTCTTTGAAACAAACTCCACCTTCAATTTTGTGAATTGTTAATGACTACTACACCAATTACGAAAGTAGAATGTTTGGTGGAGGTGATTTTGGTATGTGATTCGTATTTAACTTATGGGTTTGGAATCTTTAGTCAAACAATGTTAAATTAATGAGTAGGAATAGTATATTTAAATGGCCTGCAAACACTGTTACATGATGATCCCTTTTGGGTACAGTACACTCATTTTAGGTACATTAGATTTAGGACTAACATGATTGTTTCTAAATTAGGCATTCTACTGATGGATGTCTTAACTAAATTAGAATGAGATACCAAAAGAACAGGTTTATAAAAGCTGTGCAAGCCTTGGTGAGCAGAGTTTACTCTGTACCAGAATTGGTGGGAAGTAGCAGGTACCTCGTGATATTAGTTGAGTTATGTGCAAGTTGGCCCGGACGCCGCGATTATTTGAGAGAAAATGAAGAACAGGTTTATATAAGCTGTGCAGGCCTTGGTGAGCAGAGTTAAGCTCACCAAAAATTTCAAAGCACAATATGTTCATTAGCTCCTGACTTGTTGATTGTAACAATGAAAGCTTGATTTAGAGATAGAATTTATAGTGATAAAAAGTTGCAGACTTTTTGTAGAGAAGTAATTGCAATGATAGCTACTGATTGACTCATGATAAATAATTGAATTGGATACCCCAATGGGATGACCTAACAGTCAAAGAGTTGGAGTAACGACCTTGGAACCAAGATTCGAATTCCAGTAGAGGTTATATTAGGTGAATTTTTCCCATCTAGCACAGTTATGTATCAGGTACCCTTAGGTTAATTGAGGAGCGTGTAACCTGCCCATTAGCTCAGGAGTGTGCAAGCTGGCCCAGATACCATGATACCCTTAAAAAGGAGTTGAAATGGTTACATGCTCTTCTTAGTTTGGCTTCTTATACATTGTGTACGTGCAAACAAGTTGTCGAAAGGTAGACGTAATAACAAAAAGCTATTTACTACAAAGATATTGCTGTCATGTTCTTTTACATTGCATTTTCCTCTGTTTATTATTCTTTGCCAGAAGAGAAAATTTGCTATACTCTGTAATATTCAAAGGGTGGAGATAGAAGGGGTAAATGATGTGGAACAATATCTCTGCTTTGTGCTACTTTTGTAATTCTTGGTGCAGTTTGATTTAACTACAGGTCTATGAGGATGATGTATGCCTCTGCATTTTGGATGCAAACCCATTGTGTTTTGGGTAAGGTATCTTCTTCCGACCATTATCATTTTCAGCATCTTTTGAATGTATTTCTTGCTATCTTGACATTGGAAGATCTGTTTATCCCAGCATATGCATCATCTCATCTGAGTTGATTTTTTTCGGTGTGTTTGCTGAAAATATGACCTGCCACGTTGGGACCGTGGTAAGAAATTAGTAAAAGAATAGTAATTCAAGGAAAAATCCTTATGTATTCAGTCTATGAACAAAACGCGAATATGTTGCACATTCGTGAACCGTTTTACTCTTTTTTTTCTGATAAATGGAAGAGTTCAGAAAATTTTGCTCAAATATGAAAGAAAAAAAGAGAAAAGAATTTACAACAACCAAGTTTGAACTACATAAATTTGACCATAGGTGTGCTGATTTCTAGTTTTGCATGTATCCTAATTAAAGATGATTTATTCACATGGGTCAAACAAGAGCTAACTCGACTTATTTAAGGAACTTCCATCGAGAGGCAAGCTTCATGTTCCTGGAGCTAATATATTGAAATCCATAGTATGTTATTCATCTTAGTTTACTGAATTAGTATAGCTGAAAAAATGTGATTAGCTTTATTATCTTTTGTATTAATATTATCTAGTCCAATAATGTCCATAACCTATGCAGGCACTCGCTTGTCATCCCAAAGTCTCATTTTACTTCTTTGCAAGAAACTCCACCATCAGTAAGTTGCCCTCTTCAAAGGTCATATACCTTAATGTTTTGCTTAATTGGATTGTGCAGACTGTTGTTACTTCTTCCCTTTCTCCTGCATACCCTGATCTTTCTTTTCCTTTAGCCCATGCACTGGTGTGATTCTTTGAGTTAACAAAGAACCAATCAACCAGGATCAAGATCTGAAGCCGAAACAATAATTGGATGGACTGAATTCAAAGGGCATTTTTCATCATGTACCCTGCCCAATGCATGAGCCAAAGTGATACGAATCCTTTCCCCTTCAGTGTCCATGTTGAGATGCTTCCATTGTTCCACTACAATCTGCTGCATCATTGAGCAATGCATTCTTAATAATGTTTAATATGTGACAAGTTTTTTGAAATACAACCATCTTGTCATGTTGACTGGACTTCTTCGCGCTTTCACGAGTATATTAATAAGTCCTAGTACAACAACAATCATATCTAGTGTGATCCCACAAGTAGGGTTTGAGGAGGGTCAGATGTACACAAACCTTACCCCTGCCTTTGTGGGGGCAGAGAGGCTTTTTCTAAAAGACCCTCGGCTCAAAAGGAAGGAAGAGAGAAAAAGGAATTCAAAGCAAGGAGAAAATAGTACAACATCAAATAGAAAGATACAAAGCAATTGAGCAACAAAGAATAAGAAGCTATGCGAATACTAAATGATCCTACTAGTACGGAGAAGTGTAGAGGAGGCTAGCTTTGGATGTGAGCGTACTTGACTGGCCAATGCTCTGCCTCATACATCAAAGTTGGCCTAGCTATCACTCTGTAGAACTTACTGTAAAGCTTTGGTGACACATTCTTAGCACACAATGCCCTGGAAGTGAGCATCCTTTCAGCCACATCGCTTCAATATGATCTGTGACATCCTCATCAATCTCCCTGTCTGCTTGAAACTTCTTCTTTTGGATATGACTTGTGCATCGATCTTTACATCCACCTCTGCCTCATGTGTTACATCATTGAACTTACACTCTAGGTACTTTGTTTTAGTCCTACTTAACGAAAGTTTTAGACTCTAGGTTTTGTCTCCAAACTTCTAGCTTATCATTAACTCCATCGTCTTGTCAATCAATACTATGTTATCTGTGAATAGCATACACCACAACACTTCCCCTGGAATATGTCGCATCAATTCGTTCATCCTATGGGCTGATCCCTGGTGCCACCTCATCACATCCTGAAAGTGGTTTGAGTCCCCTCCAACTGTTCTAACTCAGGTCTTTGCTTCATTGTACATATCCTTAATAACCCTAATGTAAGTCATAGGTACGCCTCTAGACTCCATACATCTCTAAAGGACCTCCTTAGAGACTTCATTGTACGCTTTTTCTTGGTAACACCATGTGTAGGTCTTTCTTCTATCCCTGTACTGCATTGACATTTTTCTTACAGATGAATGATTTCTGTAGTCGACCGCCTCGACATGAATCCGAATTAGTTCTCGGAGATGTACACTCCCCTCCTTATCCTTGTCTCCACCACCCTCTCCCAAACTTCCATAGTATGACTTAGTAGCTTGATACCTCTCTAATTGTTGCAATTGTGATTATCACCCTTGTTCTTGTACAATGGGACCATTGTACTTCACCTCCATTCTTCTGGCATTTTAGAATGTCCTAAAATGACATTAAACAACCGGTCAGCCACTTTATACCTGCATCGCCTGTGTACTTCCAAAAATCCACCGGGATTTTGTCTGGCCCAGTTGCTTTGCCTCTACTCATCTTACAAACAACCTCTGCAACCTTTATTCACCTACAACACTCAAAATCTCTACGACTCTTGGAATGTTTGAACTCCCCCAATACGATATCCTTATCCCCCCTTCGTTCAATAATTTATGGAAATATGTGTCACCTCTGTCTAATGTGCGTCTCTTCTACCAACACTTTGCCATTCTCGTCCTTGATGCATTTCACTTGGCCCAGGTCGTGCACCCTCCTTTTCTTGCCTGGCAAGTCTTTACAACTTCATAGCCCTGCTTTTGTTCTCGAGCTCTTCATACAAGTGCTCAAAAGCTGTTGTTTTAGCCGTCGTGACCGCTACCTTTCACGTCCTTCTCACATCTGTTATGAAAAAAAAAATAGTTCAAATAACATATCTGTAGCAGCCTAACTGTTGATTTGAGTTTTTTTCAGACAGCACATTGTATTAGTATACCTGATGAGTTGGATGTGCTTACCATTTCATACCTAAAAACTGGCATGCATCTGATTTTTTCTGCTTTCTTTGAAAATCTTTTAGTCATTAGCTAAAGTAACCATTCAGAGTTGTGTTCTTTTGTTATAAGATTTTTACATCGTCATAATCTGATGAAATATGTTACTATTACTTTTTGGGTTTCTTTAATTAAACGGCCCAGCTGCTCGCCTGCTTTCACGACATAGTTAAAATTCTACTTTATCCCTTAGAATTACACGGACTCTAGTCTACAAGTTTTCTGATTTCTTTTCTGCATTTAATTGCAGGTTGTGGCTGCCATGAGTTCAAAATTGCCCTTGATTAGCAGCGCAGTCATGAAAGCCACTGGTTGTGGTATGTTAATTTTTTTCTTGATGACAAATCATGATTGTTTTGCTTTATACCATATGTATATTGTTTTTCTTTCTCCTCTTTAATTCCCTTCAGGGAAACATATGTTTGTTTCTCTAACTGTATTGAGTGTGTTGCTAGTAATTCTGTTCTCGTGACATCTGCTATCAAGTCCTTTGTGTTTTGCTGTTTTAAATGTTAATCAGGCAATTACCAAAAATAGGGGTGGTTCTTTTTTCAAAATGGTGCAATTTAGCAGGATAGTGAACCCTTGTGTATAAGCTATATGCTTTTGATGAGTAATACTGCAATATTACAAAACATATAAGCTCTTTTCCCCTTTTGTGTTATGTGGGAAAATATCTTTGAGTTTGAATAAGTGTAAGAAATTAAGAACCTCGAGGTAATGGTTATGGAAGCAGAGGAGAGAAGGCATTCACAAAATGCTCACCATGAAAATTGATTTTCTTCCTGTTGGGTAATCCCCCAGCTACGGATTGTCGACATCAATAATTAAGCATCAAGTAACTTTAAAGAAAATTCTTAAGCCTTAAATTGTGGAAGACATGTATCAATTCACCTATTTTTGGCTGTCTTGCAGAAAATAGTACTTAGATGATTGAAATGGTTAGGGGTAGGAATTGTACTGGTTGTGGCACAAGCAACACTGGATTTGTGCTTCGGCACTAAGCAATGTCAGAGGTAGTGTTAAGTTAACTTCCCCTCCATAGTCTAACTGTCACCTTGGTGGAGGACAGATGGCTAACCTAAAGCTGTTAGGTGAAACAAATATGTGGCTCCACAAACTTGGTAACAAGTTTCACTTGGATACCTCAACTAAAGCTTGTCCCTATTGAACAAGCACGTGAGCATTTTGTGAATGCTTTCTCTCTGCTTCCACAAATTGTGCCTATTAGACACAACTTGCTGATATTGCCCATAAGGTGAATCTTAATCGTAGTACAGCACGTGAATTGTTCCAGCATTTGTCCTTCTTCATTCTCTCTACTAGCTACCTACACCACCATATCCAACATATTCCCTCTCCCTGCCACCACTCTATTCCCTCTCACCGTCATCACCTCCACCATGTATCTACCATTTTCCTTCATCTTCTCTTCCCACCACACCATTTTATCCACAATTCCTCTTCATCTTCTCTCCCACCGCTGCCACATGCACCAATTTTCAAATTGCAAAAGCTTATACTTTTTAATTTGAACTGTCAAACCATACCAAATATAATTTAATGGCTAGCACTATGTCAGTCACTGAATTGGGAGGGCGGGTAATCGGAAACAAAGGACTCCAAAGATATGATGGTTTTCAATAAAACTTTCAGTTGATAATCTTCAAGAGAACTCTTTGATGCTGCACCAAATAAAAAACAAATTTGAAAAATTGGATTTTTGTGTTTAAATCCATCACTGCACTTTGATGGCCAAATTGATGGCAAAAAGATTCTCCAGGGAAGACCTCATAGGGGTCGATGACGGTGGGAGTTCTGAATAAACATAATAGTATAGTATAGTTCTTTTGTGTTGTCAAAAGCCTTTTTCAGACCAAAAGTTGGGTGGCGTTGTCTGATTCGCTACTTTTGCCTTGTCCTTGTGCGTGAAGTTCAAACATTGTGTTTTTTTCTACTGACTGGTCATGGATGGTTTAATAGGTACACATTAACTGAAGCTGAAGTATCTAATAGGTACAAGCCTCATTTGAGGTATTCAAGTGCAAATTGTTGCCACTTTAGTGTGCTGTATATGTATTTTACTAAGCTTTTATCAAACACATGTTGTGACTTTATCGGAGAAGATTGCTTCAGTATCTTGAGAGGAAGAAATGAAAGGAAAATAGGAGAGGATTCAAAGAACTCGAAGAAAAGATTAAAAACACATGCTTTTCTTTGGTCCCAAAAATTTTACGAATTATCTAGTTCCTTGGTTTCTTCTTGAATTTGAATTGTTTGAATTCCCACACAAACTTTACCAAGTTTCAATTTGTCACAGTTGTACTTTACTATAATGTGTCTCTTAGAACCTTTTTGAGAATGGTCACTTGGTCAGTAACTCAGTATATCAAATTTGTTAAGAGATTTTGATGTAACTTTTTTCTAATTTTTGAGACAAACAAAGGTCAACAAAGCTTTAGGGGCGGAAAACCCGAAAAAGGGTCAAAAGGAATAGTGGAAAAATTAGAATACGGAGATGTTGAATTTCCTAATGTAGGTACTTTGAAGTGCAATTTTATAATCAGTTGGTGTGGGGGTACATTCTGCAGAACTTTGCTGCAGGTAATTCCAAAGGTACATTGTAGTCACCAGGAACTTCACTTATCATTAAAATGAATAAGGCAGCAACAGTAATCAGTGTTGGCAAAGGCTCGTTTGAGCCCTGAAGTAAGGTGCAAAACATGTTGAGTGCTTCACCTTGCTTAGCATGTGCTTTAAAGTTGTCATCAAGACTCTAAGACATATATTTTCTTGCCAATGAGCGTAATCCTGAAGAGGCGATGCTAAAACGTTGATATTTACTTTATTGCAATTTTTTTCAATTTCTTTGTCGAAATATTTGTTATTCATGCATATAGTTATTAGTCTTGGACCACACATACATATTTGTATTTTTTTTCTCCATTTACACCTTTCTTCATAGCCCACTATTTGTTTACACTTTGCGTTTAAAGCCCCAATAAACCTTGGAGCTTTTTTGCGCTTTTAGTAGGCATCCAAATGATGCCAACTATGTTTTGTTCTCTCCCCTCACTTCTCCCCAAATTTTGATGTAAAATTACGGTCTGATTTTACTCACGAAGGTTTAAAATGTGCAGATTCATTCAACTTGTTAGTTAACAACGGGGCAGCAGCTGGCCAGGTTATATATCACGTATGATCCCAAAACTTGCAAGCAATAGTTTGATGCTATTATTTATCCAAACAGATTCTTTTGTGTGCTTTTACCCTAATAGCTAGTATCTACTTAAGAATGCTTATACTTGTGATGATTTATTTTTTCATGGCAAGTTCAGACCCATATTCATATAATTCCTCGTAAAGCAAGTGATTGCCTCTGGACTTCTGAGGTACTAGTTTCCCTTTACGTTCCTCATTTACGATTGTTCTGATAGCAGTTGATAAAGTTGATTGTTTTACAGACCTTGAGTAGATGTCCGCTGAAGTCAGACGAGGCTCAGAAACTTGCAAATGGTATTAGAGAAAACTTATCAATTTCGAACAACATTGAAGATAGTAAGGGGCAAGGATCCAGTCTCATTGTAAACTAGGGATGTTGCACACATGTGTGTCAAACTATACGCGGATCTAAGACATGTTCTGTCTTTCAGGTCGAAGTATGCATACACACATGCAAAAAAGAAAAGACATGTGTACATATCATGCAATATCACTGATTCTCAATTCACCGACTCTAGATTTTGAATTTGCCTCTATTGTAAACAACTATGAAAGCATGAGCATACGGTATCTTCGACTCGTTGTTCCATTTGTTTCCTGATTCTGTTGCTGCAGGACTGGTAAAATGAGCTGCATTTGTTGTAAATTAGCTTGTGAACTTCTAGTGAGTGTACATGAGCAATCTTTGTTCTTCTTCTTCATATCTATGAGACTTTGGGTGTGTTCGGTATGGTGGAAATTCCAATTTTTCATCGAAATTTTTGGAAAATATTTTCTTTAGTCTATTTGACTCATCTAAGCAAGTAATTTTATCGTCCCTGTTTATTTATTATCTCAATCATATGTAACGTGTCCAAACTTTGCTTGATTCATCTACTTGACACCTCTGATTACATATGATATAATATCATTTGTTTCGATATTTTTTAATATCATAGCAATATCTTGCAATAGAAAATATACTAATGTACCATATAACATAAGTGATCGATTTCACAAAAAACATGAATGTTAAAGTAAGATATTATTATAACAAGTTTGACCATAAGGATATTTCTTTGGCACAAAATTTATTTTCTTTACTTTTTTTGACAAGGTCAATGTATGTTTGATTAGAATCAGCAACCAATACAAATATATTTAATGTTTTCTGTTCAAACTATATTAAAATAATAAAATTGGATAATTTAATTATATAGATTCGTATCCATAGAAAAATCTAAAATGAAGTAGCAACGATTTGATAGTCCGTCCGAAAAGAATAATATTAATATATATAATTATAATTATAATTTAACTTTTTTTTTTTTTTAATCAAATAAGTTTTAACAGCAAATTTATTAATAACTTGTTTTAGATTATATATTACATATTGCGTTTCAATTTATTTTTTCTTTTTAAAATTGTGGATCTAACTAAATATCATCGCATAAATTGAAACGTTAAAAATACCACTTTTGGCACATGCAAGCTTTTTGTATGATCCTATCCACAAACTTTTCCCACACGAGAAACCTATCCATCTTATCTCCATAAAATATTGTACTAAAATATTAAAAGTGAAAATATCATTTTATTTAATCAATGAGTGTGATGGTATAACTAATTTTTTTAATTAGAGATTTGAAAATTGACTCTTGGTAATAGAGAATTTTTTTTAACGAAGAGCTTTTATTAAATTATTTTTAATTGAAGTATTCTGGATTAATTTGAATTAATTGGGTTAATAAACTTCAAATATCAGATAATTAAACCAAACAAAAAAGAAATCACTTTATCATAAAACAAAATTCATTATCATTGATATATAAGTGGAACTAAGATTTAGTGTTTAGAAATTTAAAATTTAGAAAGAAAAAAAGTTATCAAATTAAGATAAATATCGAATATACCCTAAAACTATTGGAGTTTACCAAATTGTAGGTTGAAGGCTAGCTCCGCTTCTTATCATCTATGGGTGAGAGTAAGATGAATGTGATCCTTTTACCTTTAAACAAAACTTTTTGATTATCTTGGGATATCCTCATCCTTAAATAGACGTCCTCATTCAAATTATGAAAATTAAAATAAAAAATTGTAATCATCCCATTAGATATAAATTGCAATAATAATATTGAATACTAGTTAGTTTATGAACAAGAACACTTTCTTCTCTAATAACACCTATTATTCAACATTAATTTGAATTAATCATTCCACTAAATATCGAAGAGATATAATTATTTTTAAAAAAAATCAAAGCATTAGAATATGACCATGAAAAGGTGACTTGGACTTACTATGTAATAGCCTTAACCCTACAAGAAAAGGTCAGCCAAATGAATTTAGCCAACAACTCCTCTCAAAGGACAAGTAGGCATAGCCTTATCTAATATATTGAAAAGATTAAAAAACACTATCCAATTATTCTTCACCAGTACCACTCTTTTATAAAATTAATTAGGAGTATGTCCATCTGGCTGTCATTTTGAAGTGACATTAACCTAACTAGTAATTGTTCAAAAGTCGTTGGACTGTCCATCCTTAACCAGAGATTTTGAATTTGAATTATGAATATGAATTTTTTCTTATTAGGACTGTCACTCTGAAAGTCCGAATGGATCTTGCAGTGCTTGATTCAAATTAAGTCGGTGCTGCAATGTGGACTCTGGAAACCAGATGATGGAAAACCAAAAAAAGTTATTAAAATAATGGCTTAAACAAAGAATAAATACTTCTTTTGTCCCAAAATAATTATTGTGTTTTTTATTTATTTATATGACTCTTAAAAAGCATTAATAAAGAAAATATTTTAATTATTTTATCCTCTTAAAGTATTGTATCATGTACATCTTATTAAATGTTTGTATATAATTAATAAAAAAAACTACTTAATTTTATCTTGGTTTCTATGATAAGTATTTTGAATAAGATAATTTTAGTAAAGATGACAAATATTATTGAGATGGAGGGGGTATGGTTTAGTCTTAAATTGGAAAATTTTGTGGTTTCTCTCTTAAATTATTTGGTATTTATATTGTTTAGGCTTTTTCAAAATATTTTGCATTAATTTATTGGTATATAATTAATTTTGAAATTATTTTATCCAATCTTTTATACTAATGATAGAATTATTATCTTATATAGAATATGTGATGAAATAGTTCTACGAAATATTTCATAAAATATTTTTACTTATTTCATTCTATGTATCAATAAAGGCTATCTAATCTATAACTCAGTTATCCAAATACACAAGGTTGTAATTCTACATTTTAATGCAGTTTAAAGTGTGTATAATTATTTACACAATAACCAACATCAATTATCTAAGATATTCCTATGACACACATTAATTAGTAACCTAATTAAAATAGTGGCTAACCTACAAATCTACAATTATATCCCTAGATTATATGAACCTTTTCTATTCATTTGGGTTTTGGCTCTATTAGGATAAAAGAATATTGATATGAGGAGCGTTATATATTAAAGTATACATTTTTGATACGTTCGCAATAAAAGAAAAAGATTCATATGACTGAAAAATATGTTATATTAAAATCCAATTCATTTATGTATATTTGTGTCTCCTTGACCGGGCTCGGTCCGGCCCAGATTAAACCCATGCAACCCTTATATTGTCTGATGGCCAGCCCGAGGTTAAACCCATACTGCTACAGTTATTGTGCTCTACAGCCCGGCCCGCTTAGGATTGAACACACCGCGCCTTCATCCAGGGGGCGCACCCACATAGAGTGTCGGGTGCTCGAGCACCCATTAACATCGGCTCGAAATATATATATCTATGTAAAAATTAAGAGGTATTTGTATAAAATTAGCATAGAGCACCCAATGAAACAAATGATATGATTGGTTCATTGACTCTTTGGTGGGTGCTTAAGCCTTTTTTAGTGTTAATGCACCCGCAACCTTAAAATTCTAGATCCGCCGGGCCTTCATCACTTTGTCATCATCTTTATAACTATATTGTTCATGGAGTTTCGAACTTTGAATCCTATATATCCTTTTTAAATTTGCTTTAAAATATTTTACTTGAATCGGTAATATATTGAAAACAATTTTTTTTTAATCCATGTGAGGTAGAGAAAGATTTGCATGTACCCATCCTCCTTGAATTTCATTTTGGCGATTATGCAAGGAAGGATGGATCTAGATAGGGTTAAGAAAGTTCTTTCGAACTTCTTCAATAAAAAGTTATATTGTATATGTAAGATAATTGTATGTTAAGTGTATATATAGAGTACTAAAAATTGATTCAATGATTTGGTGGATTCAATTCAAATTTTAAATAGTATATTTTTATTTTTTAAACGAGACAAGATATTCATTACAACTAATTCACATTAAATACAGTATCTGTCTTTATTGTCGTATTCTACCGTATAAAATTATGAAACCACCTGTCGTATACAAATTTGTCTATTTCAAAACCTTAATTTATTTTGTTTGTTTTTTTATTAATTTTTTAGAAGGATCACATTTAAAGTCGTGCATTAAAAACAAAATACTCAAATAATATGGCCACGTCAACCTCATATCAATATCTTCTTTGTGGGGTTTATCTTTATCTAATCCCATGGAAGAGATAATTTATAGTACATTTTGGGCCCATTAATCCATTAATATACATCACCATCATAATGATTATATCAAAAATTATAATAACCGTTAGATTAAATCAAATTTGATCATCAACGGTCCTAAGATCGTTGAGCTGTTAGCACGTGAATCTTTTGCTTAATTAAAATAAACAAAAGCACACAAAGGGTATTTGCCGCGTTACACTTTTTTACACCATGTTTGGATTAATCATTTTATCTCTTTTTTCACATGGTACACAAAACGACGACACTTTGTTAAACACAAAACGACAACTCTTTTAAAAAAAATAAAAAAAATAATTATCAGAAGTCATCTAGTCCGAGTTACCGCCGGTGACCACAGACCAGCGTGAACGGCGGTGTCGAACCCAACGGATCGGCACTTTACGGTGTATGCTTGATTCGATGGAGGTAATAACAACGCCGGAGTGTTCATCGACGGGATGATATTCGACGTCCGTTTGTACGGACCGAGCCATTTGTTCTGCATGAAACGGTGTTTCCTCCATGGAGGAAGGTGTAGGTCTCTGCTTTTCAACGATCGTCTAGCGGCATCGCTCATTGTTCTCAATATCTGCTTTAATTCTTCACTTTTTCCGACGAAAACCTTCGGTAGCAACTGCGATAACCGTTCGTAGAAGTTCGTCGGCCTCGCGATCTCGAATTCCGCGGCGAAATCCAAATCGACGAAGTAACGAGTTTGACTGTTAACGGCGTCCGATCGAACGACATCGATGAACTCATAGTTACCGGCGGTAAGTCCACCGGAGGTCTCCCATTTCGCTTTACATACAGCAGCATTATAACCAAAATCTCTCAAACACGTCATTACATTCCTTCTGAGCACCGATTTACTCGATTTCAAACACGAATAAACTTCTAACGCTTTAAATACATGAGAACACAGCACATTCCTAAACAAATCTGTATCGCTTTGAAAAATCATCTCCGGTACGTTATCAACTGACGACTCATCTAACTCAGTATCGGAGTTATCATTTTCCGACGACTGATTTTGATCCAAATCATCGGAGAAACCAAAAACGAGACCTGAAAAGCTAGGTGAAACGACGTCGCTATCAGCATCGGCGCTGTGTTCACTACCGCTACTGATGTAACCGAGTTCCCGGAGATCGGCGCCGACGATTCGAGCCTTCACTTTATCGTTTAACGGGTCAGTAACTCTCTTCATTCTGCCATTTCCAGACATTTTTTTTTTGTGAAGAAAAAATAAATTAAAATTGTTTAAAACTTTTTAATTTAGGATAAAATAAGATAGAAGGTTTGGTTATATATAGAGTGGAGGAGTTTGTGGGGTTATAACTAATTAGCGAATATTCGAAAGGAGCTACGCCCTCCAAAAAAAATAAAATGATTTTACTATTTTTATCTATGGAGCCAAATAGATTTTTGCTTTTAATATGAATTTTAATTTTAAAAAATTAAAATATTTTTATTTTTATCTGTAAAGAAATCTAAAAGGCTTTATAATGACGTCATTTGTCTATTTTTATGTTGGTTAATATTATCACAAATCTCTTCTTTTTTTATAAATAAAATAAATATATTTACAATCATGCATTAAATATATATATATAAAACCCCTAATTGATTTACCTTCTAAAGAAAAAATAAGATTTATTTATGTTTTATCTTATTTAATCTCACTTATGGAATTATACAGAGTATATTGCTGGAATAAGGAATATGCTTTCTTGTAGGAAGAGTTATATATTTATAATAATAATGACTAAAAGATGTATTAACTTAAAGATAAAATAAGAAACTAATGTGGAAATTGTACTCCATGATTTCATGTTTGAGACAATAAGAGCTGGGTTTATTTCATATGATAGAATAACGAATAACTTTGAAATATATATTTACATAATTAATATAATATTTGATCTTTTATTACACAAAATAAAACCTTTGCATTATTAATACTTCATAATACAATATTTTGGTTGGCAAGATACTGTATAATCAATAGTATAATAGTAGAAATATAAACAAGAAAAGGTGTGTTGACAATAAAAATCCAGATGTAATTGTATCATTAGGGTCTGAAAAAAATAAAGTGTAAATACGCAAATTTTATTTTTACTTCGAAAAGATGAAGAAATTATTTTTTAATAAATACTCGAAGAAAGTAAAGCATATTAGTTTTGACGATAAAAGAATAAAATTAATTACTTCAAGAACGAAAACCAACCTAAGCACCTAGAATATGAAGAAAACAAGTCTTATAATAATTTATATATCATTATCTATTGTCTAATTATTGTGTACCATATTGTTGCATAAATATAAATAGTTCATAAGCCAAACCATCATCAGCACCTAGATTAGAAAAATAAAACGTGTGGTTTTATAATAATAACAATTTACATACAATTATTTATTTTATAATATATTTTTACACTATAATCTTTACATTATTGCATTAATAACTCTAAAGAAACCAAATCCTCACCACCTAGAATATTAAAAAGTACTCCATTAGTTTAGCAATAATTCACATATTGTTATCATTATCCTGATTATAACTTTCGTGGAGTATTAAGGATCCGTTTGTTCATAAAATAATATTCCTTGCTAGGGGAATATTTTCTTGACTTCAATTTTTTTTTTAAAGAGAAACTATTTAATTACATAAACATATTTATAATTTTTATCTATAATTTGAAACTCACAATTTAATAATTTCATATCAGATTTCAAGTCAGATATACACGTGAATCACATTAGATACACGTTATATACATGTATCTAGTATGATTCACATATGAAATACCCAATATGCAAGCTAGATTTGTTTCTATATTTCCAGATACATAAAAATCACATTATATATATGTATTTGAAATACCAGATATACGAGTGAGATACGAAAATGACGAACGAGATAAGAGAGAGGCGAGAGAAATTTATTTACATATCACATATACATGTAAATTCTCTTGGATCCAATGTATCTGGACTAAATTACTCTTAATTTTAACCTCATATATTTTGAGATACGTGTATCTGATGTATTTAGATGGATCAAAATTTGATAAGATAATTAATATTATACTTTATAAGATAACTATAAATTAAAGAGGGGAAGTGAACTGACACCTGAAAAAGGATATACTGAGTTGTATGCCAGTAAAGGGGAGCGGTAAAATTGGTAATATTGAAAGTTGTAGAGGGCATATCCAAAAGTGCGATAAGATTATTCTTGTCTTACATACCTGAGACGTGGTGTTCTCCTATTGGTCCACGTATAATTGATCCATGTGAAGCATTTGTTGCGCACGTGAATGTCACGTGAAGTCAAAAGAAGTTGAAAAGGGATTTAAATTGTACTCATTTTGTTTTGGTACAGTTCATGTACAAGACTATTAATAGGTCGACTCTTTGGAAATTGGGAAGGTAAGGGGAAGAGTAAAATACTCGGATTCATATTAGTTGTTCACGTTATAACGTATTTGATACTTATTATAATAAAGTGATAAGTAATTATTCACGTTATAATATACTATTTGATATTTATGATGATAGAGTGATGAGTATATCTTTATAAATTAATTGAAAAGTTGGTGTTTGAATCAAAGTAACCTTTATTAAGAATAAGGGTAAAGTTATAGTATATATTATGTGCTTAGTTAAATTTAGTGACTTTGATTAAAATTTTATATTTTTTGCTGAATTATTTTACTTTGTCATATTTTTAGAAAAATTATGTGTTTTGACTCTCTCTAATCATTTAAAATATTAATCTTTCTTCAATGAACTCTCTAGACGGAGAAAGGCTGGAAAACTATAACATCTGACAGAAAAAAGACAAAATGTAGGTTGATCTCTTTTCAATAAATCTCAATATTGGAGTATGCACATATATTTTTCGCTTAGATTTTCTATATTAATAGTGAATGGTTTGTTACTTTCAAATATAATTTTTATTATGATCAAAATAAGAAAAATATAACTAATTATATCATGATTTTTTTTAAATGATAATTACTTTGGAATTTTCGACACTGACCCTAAAAGAATTAGAAGGGTGAACCTATAACTTATAATTTGAGAAATTCGTCCGATATTTTGAGAAATTCGTCCGATATTCGAGTACAACTTGTTTGGATGATTGTTATTTATTGTATTTTATTATATTTATTAATTTAAATATAATATTCATTTTGATAACTTAACATTAGGCAACAATAACAAAATTTTATTTTACGTAATGATCAATTTAGTATGATCGCATACAAGTATTACCTTCTTTCTCTTTCATCCTATCTTTTTATAATAATTTTACTCGTATTTTACTTTTCGTAAATTATTCAGGTGCAATATTATCCAACGAAGAAATATCATAATAGCCATCCAAATATTATATTTATTAACAATATAATAAAATAGGCCTTGTTATCTTTAGAACACTTGGTAGATGAGATGATAGTAGAGTTTTGGAGTGACCTATAAAACTGACAGATACAAATTTTTGGATGTATTTAAATGGATGGTTTTTGTGTTATGCCTTTCTTGTATTAGAAGAAAGTTTGCTGGCATTTGTGTGTGTTCACAAACATTTTGACACGTTTCTCCAATCTAGATATTCCAAGCTAACACCACGTGTTATCAGTGGATACATTTCTTCTTTAATAAAAGGCCAAACACCCTTAAATTTGTTCCTAAATTTTATTCAATTTTGTTTCATTTTTATTCTTCAACTCCAATTTTTATATTCGATTTAGGCACTTATTTTCAAAAAATAAACAAAGTGAAATGTGTGTACTTCACGCTCCATGACATGACACAAAAGCCAATTAAAAACACACTCTTCTAAGTTGCCCCCATTTTTCATTTTGACATGCTAACTTAGTCTTGTTCCATTTAAATCATTCACCTCTATTTTATATAGTACCATTAAACAGAAAATATTTGGAGTAACTCACATACTAGCTTCTAATTTATCATTCAACTAAACACGAGTAAAAAAAAAACTCATGTTCATTGCTAATTAATAACACTATAAAAAATTATTGAAACTCGATAGACTTCGTTGGATTGTCATTGATTTTCTTAAGAAAGAAAAATCGACGTCCTTTCGTCGGTTAGTTTTCACTCAAAAATACAGGGAAACTCTCAAAAAGAAATTGTTACTTTTTAAAAAAAATGATCATCCGTCAATTTTAATTTTTTACAATAACTAACGGATGAACATCAATTTTTAAAATGCAAAATTACAGTTGAAAAGTATATATAGAAATAAAGAAATCATAAAATAATTATTAGGAAAAGTTGAAAACATCATGAGTATTATGTGTGAGAAATTATGTGTCTGAGAAGGATTAAACGAAGAGAAAATTGTCAAATGTCTTTCTAATTTATACTTGAATTTTTAATTACATATTTATATTTTTAATTAAATATTTAAATTTTACGAATGTCCTATTACCTTCTTAAATTATTTTAAAATGAAATAAATACATTTTTAAGTGATGACATGGCATAAAAAGTGTGTTCACTCTCTGACATGTGAGAGACAAAGAACTGATAAAAAAATATTTCAAAAATATTTTAACTTTTTGTTAAATATCATTTTTTAATTTTTGCCTTTAATTTTATTTTCTTTAACTTTTTCATTTCTTTTTCCTTTATCCTTTTTCCTCTCTCTCTCTCATCAACACCCATCCTACCTAAAAATCTCCATCACCATTGTTGAACCACTATCACCATAGCAGCCTAATCTCCTCACCCATCTTCTAATACTTTTTCATAATTTATCTCACTATTATTCACATTCATTAACCATCAAAATTACCAAATAATCATAAAAACTATTATTTATGTAGTAAAAAAAAAAAATTAAAGTCATTAATTTTCTTGCTGAGGCAAAATTTATCAACCTTTCAAATCTTATTTTTAGTCTTTATTAACGTTCGATGAAGAAATCTAACCTACACATAATAAGAATTTCACAAAGCTGAGCAGCAACAATCAATTGATTCTACTCAATCCCGATATTTTAGTGATTTTTTTAAGTGTAGAAGGTGTAAATTCTCCACTATTTAAAAAATAAATAAAAGGGTGTATTCATCCTCAATTCTAAGACGATTAGCAGAACTTCAAGTTAGAAATTGGAATTACAATTGAAGAATTTGAGTGGGAGAGGTGAAAATGGAGGTTTAAATAGCTAATAAAATAGTTGTTGTGGTGTTGCTGATGAATATTGATACTTAATTTGTGAGTTATAGAACGTGGGAGTGGGGAGTGATTAGAGAGGAATGGGGTGGAGAGAGACAAAGGTTTTGGGGGAGTGACAGTGAAATTTTTTGAAGCATGACTTAGGACAAGTAAAGAAAAATAATTACGTTTTTTCTTTAATTTTTTTTTATATATATGTTATATTTGACAACTGGCAATGCATGGTGCACACTACATGAAAAAAATGTGGTTGTCTAATTTTAGGGTTGTTTATATTTCACTTTAAAATAGTTTAAGAGGGGTAATAAAACCTCCATAAAGTATAAGTGTGTAATTGAAAATTCGACTATATATTAAAAAATTATTTGGCCATTTAATGCTATCATTCAATTTTGATCTTAAGCACTGCTACTGAATTTGAGCCACACACCTGTAATCAATTAAGCTACTAAGATAATCCGAATGGACAGATTTCTTTCTTTTATAGTTAGACAAGGACCTTACATGCAGAATTTTATATTGAATTATTTTAGCATGGTCCCGGGACTACAATCCCAAAATAACTTTGTCCACGAACCAAATGACAATAACTCTTCTATCGTTGCAAGCCCTTTCCTTTCAGCCAAAGGTTTTGGCCATTCACATCCATTTGTTAAATAGCCAAGCTTCTTCAAAATGGCAAATTTCAAATCCACATAATATAGCTTTCTCTGCTTGTGGTTAAATGGTTACACACTGAAATGTAGGACAAGATCCAAGATGTCGAATTCATGCAAATACAGGACACATCTAGCAAAACTGCAGTAAGATTTCAAACTACTAAAAAATGATAATGATGAAGACCAGTCATCATTCTGAACTTATGGTAAAAGGCAGTGTATACAAACACACACTCAAAATTGAAGCTTTGATTAACAAAGTAAAAAAAGAAAAAACGCAAACTGGTCTCTGGACATTCCGAAAGAATCACTTAAGCAGAAGCACCAGATGCCTTGCCTTTCTTCTTTTGAAGTTTCTTCATATAGAATTCCAACTCTTTCCCTTCCAAAATGTACCTGTCAGTATCAGTTAAGCCAAATCAGTGAGTAGAACCAAGTGAAAAAATGAGATTTGGAGTGTAAAAGCTTACCCATCAGCTCGGCCACATTGACCAGGGCGGGCTGAGATGCAGGCATATAGCCTACCAGAGCTGAATTGCTCTTCGAGATGACTATCAAGTGTACGATCCTTCTGACGCTTCTCAATTTTCCGGACTACATGGTTGCTCTTCTTAGCTTCCTCAGCTGGAGCAGCAGCTTCTCCCTCCTTCAATGTTGCCATTTGAAAAGTATATATGTGAGGAAATATTTCACACACTTCTCACACATCAGTTACCCAAAAAGAATTACAAATAATTGAACGGAGTCACTATCTAAAATTCATATATAGAGAAAAAATCGATCATTATGGCAGGAGAAGAAACAAATCTAGGATGACATTAGTAAGCAATATATAGATCCTTGCTATAAGTAATATTAAGTAGAATGGTGTGACTATGTTGAGGTACCTCTGTTGTAGTTTCCTTCTTAGCTGCCCCTTTCTTTTTCCTACCAATGTCAACACCATAGTGCTGGAGGTACCACTGTTTAAAGGGTGCTGCATCAACTTGAACAATTGCACTCTTGACAAGAGTTTGTGTGCGGACAAGCTCATTGTTCGAGGCATTGTAAACCACATCAAGGATACGAGTCTTGCGTGTGACTGCCTCACTACCCCATGAATAGTTTCCTGTATCCAATCTCAGTGCCCTCCACTTCACATTACCACCACGCACACGAATTCGTCTGACTGTCTTGTTACCGGAAATCTTGGTATTAGCTGGTTGACGTCCAAGCTCGTACCTTTACAGAATAAAAAGAAGATAAGCAAATTGGAACAACTCAATATGTGCAGCCCCAAATCTTGGTGTGCGTAATAGGTTTACTACAACATCATCTTCTTAAATAAATTTACTTTTCCACACATTGTACCTCCACAACAGCCATTTTGTCTTGCACTCAAAAAGGAAAACACAGTAAGCTACTAGTACCACTCTGATTTGCTAGTAGTAACTAAGTGTTGAATCATCACGATATAGCCTAATTGCCCAGAGGTATTCTTTAGTTACAAAGGAAAAGCATAAAATCAAATTCCATTTTTAAACGAGCAATTAATTAACCCCAAGAATGTTGTTTAATATAATGTCATCAATTCAATAGGAGAACATCTATGAAGCTCAACGAAACTTGACCAGTCATTTTATAACACTTAAGGAACAACAGACTGAACAAGCTCACAATCAAATGAATTCACAGTGAAACACAGTGTTGCTAAAAAACGAAAGGCTCACAAAAGCCACAAGGTAAGAGCTTTTAAGCAAAAAGCGAGAATCAAAGTGCACA
>JAJOOS010005683.1:0-19433 GCA_029582725.1 Solanum chiquidenum
AGAAGATGAAAATATGAGAGAGAGAAAATATTCCCTTTATTTTAAACATATGATAGAGGATTAATTGGAAAATGTGTAATTAAGGTGAGATAAAATAGAAAGTAAATTAGGATACACAATCTTTTCTAAAATAATGACATTTTGACATTTTTACTAATATTTATAAAGTATGGAGGTTTTTACTAATTAAGTTAGTTTTTTTGACTAGTTTGCTACTTTGCTAGATAAATTTCCAAAGTTGAGTGATCTTTTGAGGTATTTACTCTAAATTTAGTGGTTGAATTCATTTTCTATGAAATTTAATGCAGATAAAAATTAATGCAAATCCTACGTCATAAACTTATAATATGGAAAACTCAATCAATTGTAATGTAGGTCACCACCAATATTAATCAATTTTTTTTAAGTCCTCCGATTATTAAATTTTTCTTTTATTAATCTTAAAATATTAATAAAAGATTATGTAATATGGTGCTAAAAATAATAATATGACAAGTATTATTTTTTTCAAATAATCAACATAATAATAATGTTAATGGATTCTTCTTTAAACACATCGGAACAATATGGAACAATATTTGTGGCCTATTTCTTAGTAATATATCATATCTAAATATATATATTTCTTTATTAAAATTTTGAATAGTTATTCATTACAATGGATATGTAGACATGACATTTCAAATTAATACATTTGGGAATGTTGATAATCTGAGAGATTATCTCACAGACATTTCAAAAGCATTTTTTCCATGTCAGCGGAGCCTTACCACGCGTCTTGCGGCGAAAAACCTAATTTAGATGGTATTTAAATTTGTTGTCCTTTTGATTTGATGAAAAAATTTGTTGTCCTTTTGAATTTTTTGAAAAATTTTATTGTCTTTTGACTCCAAATTCTTATTAACAGCATCTACAATGTCATTGTCAGCGAGTGTCTCACCCCAATTAAAATAATGTAACTTTATTTTTTCCAGGCTCTTTAATAAAGGGTTGGGTAAAACCCAGACCCATTCAAAATATTGACAAATTCCCTTTTTTATCTTAAAATATTTTGTACTAAATCATGATGAAGAAGAACATTCTCAATTACTAGAGAATTTTAGAAACTCCATTGCATATGTTTGTAGAATTTTAGCCGTGGCGGATAGAAGAAGCTCCATCATTGGAGAATTTCATAGTAACAGCTCAAATGGCATCTTCTTTGTTTATGGTACACAAGAATGTGATCAAGTTAAGTAGGGAACGAACGGATGCATCTCATGACCTTCATTGATCTATCCGTTATCAAACCCTAAATGGTAAGAATGTGCATTATTCTTTGCAGTTCAAGGTCTATTCTTCAACTCATTCATATTCGGCATTCCCAAAATTAGCTAATTAGATTGTTGGGTACTTAGAGAAAGAAGCAGTGAATTTGTAAACATAATTTTTTGGTTGATATAGAAAAGGGACTTTTTGAGAACTCGCCAACTCAAGAAGTTCATATGACATCTCACAGAGGTTTATAGATCAAACTATTGAATTGACATAAAAGATTATTATTTTTTGGCTGCACATGGAGTGCTCTTCAATGGCCATCAATGGAGGTTTGTGGAAGATGGAAAGTGGTCTATTTAATAAAGAAATCAAATTTTAAATTGGTGATGCCACGTGGCACTAAAACACTGGTTTAGGGATTAATTTCTCCTCTTTCACACGCCTCTCAAACTTGAGATTGCACCTGCTCTGAAAATGGGTTAAAAGAGTGTATTTATTATGGTTAAAAATAGTTTCGTGGGGTAATAGGACTCGCAAACTTAAGGTGTCTACTTAAAAAAAGGGTATAAGTTCGATGGGGTAATTATGTATTTTCTCTTTAATTTAAGTCGAAAGTAATTAATACAATGTTTGTTTTGATTGTTATTTAAATTCTATTGTATCGTATCGTTTAAATGTATCGTTAGGTAACAATGAAAAGACCCATTTTATGGAATGACCGATTTGGTGTGGTCGCATCGTTACCTTAATATTTTTTTCTCATTTTATCTTTATTTATTATTTCATCTTTTTTACCCTACTTTTTCAAGTATCTCTACCTCGTACTCTATTTTTCTTGTAGGTTTATCATTTCAAATAATTGATATGTGACATTATGTAACGATTCTTGTAGGTTTATCATTTCAAATAATTGATATGTAACATAATGTAACGACAAAGAATGATACAATTTATTCAGACATTGTATTCATTAAAATAATACGATACATTATAAAACAACATGTAAATGCAAACAAAGTGTTAAGGATAATTGCAATAGGAGAGAGCACGATGATTGCACCAAGATAACACTAGTTAATTTGAAGATTGCAAATCCAAAAATTATATGAGACAAAGTATGCAATTCTAAACATGATATGAACAAATTAATTTTCCTAATGAAAATTTTATGTTCATATTAGCAGTATCACCATATGTCTGTGCAACTTCATCGCACGATTCAAACCTTTGCAAGTTTTATCATACGAAAGCCAAAATGTTCTTTACTTGACAAAAATAAAAAATTGAATGAGTTGTCAAAACTGGGTCAAACTGATGAAGCACGAAAGATGTTTGATAAAATGCCTGAGAAAGACGAGTTTACATGGACTACAATGGTTGCGGCATATGCCAATGGAGGGAGGCTTGTTGAAGCAAGGCAAGTGTTAGAGGAGATCCCAATTAAGAGTTCAATTACTTGGTCTTCTCTTATTTGTGGATACTGTAAGCATGGTTTTGAAATTGAAGGATTTGAATTGTTTTGGCAAATGCAAAGTGAGGGGCATAGGCCTAGTCAGTTTACATTGGGAAGTATTTTGAGAATGTGCGCGATAAAAGGTTTGCTTTCGAGAGGTGAACAGATACATGGATATGCTATTAAGACTTGTTTTGATATGAATGTTTTTGTAATGACTGGACTTATTGATATGTATGCGAAGTCTAAGCGTGTCTTGGAGGCTGAGCGTATTTTCCAAATTATGTCTCATGGGAAAAATCACGTTACTTGGACTGCTATGATTAATGGGTATTCTCAAAATGGTGATGCATTAAGAGCAATTCAGTGTTTTAGCAGCATGCGTGCAGAAGGGATTGAGGCGAACCAGTATACATTTCCAGGTGTTTTTAGTTCCTGTGCTGCACTCACTGATATTAGATTTGGGGTGCAGGTACATGGTTGTATTGTTAATGGTGGTTTTGAGGCCAATGTGTTTGTTCAAAGCTCGTTAATCGACATGTATTCTAAATGTGGAGATTTGGACAGTGCTAAGAAGGTATTGGAACTGATGGAGGTAAATCATGCAGTTTCTTGGAATTCCATGATACTTGGGTATGTGAGGAATGGATTTCCAGAGGAGGCACTGTCTCTGTTCAAAAAGATGTATGCTTGTGATATGGAAGTGGATGAGTTTACGTACCCTTCGGTTCTGAATTCCCTTGCTTGTATGCAGGATCCCAAAAATGGAAGGTGTCTTCACTGCTTGGTTGTTAAAACTGGATATGAGAGCTACAAGCTTGTAAGTAATGCACTTGTTGATATGTATGCCAAACAGGGAGACCTAGTTTGTGCGATTAGTGTTTTCAACAGCATGGTTGAGAAGGATGTAATCTCATGGACATCACTTGTCACTGGTTGTGCTCACAATGGCTTTCATGAAGAAGCTCTGAAATTATTCTATGAGATGAGAATGGCTGAAATTAAACCAGACCAAATTATCATTGCTAGTGTTCTAAGTTCTTGCTCAGAGTTGGCACTACTTGAACTTGGGCAGCAAGTTAATGCGGATTTTCTTAAATCTGGCCTTGAGGCATCATTATCAGTTGATAATTCTCTTATGACAATGTATGCCAATTGTGGGTGCCTTGAAGATGCCAAAGAAGTATTCAACTCAATGCAAATGCATAATGTGATCAGTTGGACTGCTCTCATAGTGGCTTATGCCCAGAATGGCAAAGGAAAGGAGTCTCTGAGATTTTATGACGAGATGATTGCAAGTGGAATAGAACCTGACTTTATTACATTTATTGGCCTATTGTTTGCCTGCAGTCATACAGGTCTTGTTGACGATGGAAAGAAGTACTTCGCTTCAATGAAGAAAGATTATGGCATAAGACCAAGCCCTGATCACTATGCATGTATGATCGATCTTTTAGGCCGTGCGGGGAAAATACAGGAGGCTGAGAAGTTAGTTAATGAAATGGATATTGAACCTGATGCTACTGTGTGGAAAGCGTTGCTTGCTGCATGTAGAGTACATGGGAACACAGATCTAGCAGAGAAAGCTTCAGTGGCCCTCTTTCAGCTGGAACCACAAGATGCTGTTCCTTATGTTATGTTGTCAAATATCTATTCTGCTGCTGGAAAATGGGAAAATGCAGCAAAACTTAGAAGAAAAATGAATTTGAAGGGCTTAAACAAAGAGCCTGGTTATAGTTGGATTGAGATGAATGGAGTGGTGCACACATTTATATCTGAGGAAAGAAATCATTCAAAGAGTGATGAAATTTACTCAAAACTTAATGATGTTATTGCATTAATAAAGGAAGCTGGATATGTGCCAGACATAAATTTTTCTCTCCATGATATCAATGAAGAAGGAAGGGAACGAAGTCTTTCTTATCACAGTGAGAAGTTGGCTATTGCTTTTGGGCTTCTTTGTGTGCCAAAAGGATTACCAATTCGGATTTACAAGAACATTCGTGTATGTGGTGACTGCCATAATGCAATGAAATTCGTGTCAAGAGTTTTTGATCGACATATTATTTTGCGAGATTCAAATTGTTTTCATCATTTTAAGGAAGGGATATGTTCTTGTGGGGATTATTGGTAGAAAAAATTCTTTTGACTTTTCTTGGTTCTTGTTTCCTTTGCGCTTGGCAAGACCAGAACTTGGGTCTGCAGCTCATCACAAGGTTTACAGTTCATATCTGTATTTATACGAATTGCTAGCAATGAAGATCATTTATTGGAAAATGGAAACAAAAAGTCAAGTTTTATGCAGATCAATGTGAATGATAAGAATAATTGAAATTGATTGCTCTCTGACACTTATATGGGAGTCAATTCTCTTGTACTGGAGAATCCCCCCCCCCCTCCTAAGCCATCCATAGGCCCTTAAAACGCAACTTCCCTAGTCCTAATTTCGCAGCACTCTCCTATGGAAGGCACCAATTGCCACTCCCCGGCATCAGGGAAGATAACTGGTCCTCATTCTAAGAAATAATTTTGACTCCATGAAGGAAGGGTCTGATGCCTGAAGAAAGCTTGTTCTACATGATCATGTGATGAGTTTTCCTCTACAGGTGTGTAACCATCTTCAGAATCTTTTAACAATAATTTACTTAGAATTACTGTTTTCCTTAATTCCTGATAACAACTCTACAGTTAAAGTTGGGAGTTATATCCTTTTCAGTTGACAAATTACCCAACCAGAATAGGAACCTGAACAATGCACTTGTACTGTTTCCAGTTAAGACTATAATGTTCATGCTATAGATAAGTCCATGCTAGTGCTTGTGAATATCTGTGCGTTGCCTTGAGAGTAAGGTTGGACACTGATCCAATGCTGAACCAATATGTCGTTGTCTTAGGGAGTTCACTATTTTTTGTATGCCATGAAAAGTTAACCCCAAAAAGATACTCTAATTAAAGTAAAGGTGCATGCTAGCTTATTGTATAATGTTCTGAAGGCAAAGATGTTTTTACTTTTGATTTAAACTAATGGATTTTCTTTGATTCTGTCGCCTTCCCTAGTAGCAATAACTGGGAAGTTGAAACTACATTATAACTGGACAGCCTCATAAATGAAAAAGATGGTTAAAAATGTCATTTCTTGGGTGGGGGTGGGGTAATTTTCCTTGGCTGTGATACTGTTGTACCTGTTGCTAGGGCTCCTAAGTTTCTTCATTCTCTTCCCTTTTGATTATGCTAAATGCTGTGTTCGATGATACTGATCCTTTCAGTTTTATTGCCATGTGAAAAAATGCTTTTGCTTCTGACGGTGCAGGCTCTTCTAATTTACTGATTCTCCTGAAAGTAGAGTCCTGTAGTGAAGTGTCCTTATAACTCTACAGGTTCTTGCTAGCTGTTTGGTGTTAATGAAGAAAAATTTGATGTAAAATGGCACTCATTGAACAATGGTTTTGATGGAAGAAGAAATATCAGCTGCCAGTGATAAATGGATGAAATCTTCATAAGATTGAGGGAATTCTGTGTACTTTCAAAAAGAAGCATGCGATGCAATTTTGAGGGCAAATACACTTATTTGTAAAACTAAATTGTGTATGGAATTATATTCCCTTGGAGTCCCAAAGGTAAAAAGTAAGTGGGTCACTGTTTACAAGATTAAGATCTAAAAGATGAATCATATGTTTTGGCAAAAAATTCAGTGTCTTTTTGCTTGATATCATTTGATTAAACATAAAAATTACTGGGGCCTTAAGTAGGTGTGCACCGCCAGCTTTATGACTCTTCAGCAATGCAAAATTATACAATGACAATCTCTTGAATGGGAAATTCCAATCTTCTCATTTGCCCTTTCTTTCCGAGGATGCCTGTGTTTTTTCCTAGATGAAGTGGATGGTGGTTATATTTCAGAAGTCTAGATATCTTACTTTCATATTTATCTTTCTCTTAAATGTCTTGTCAATGAATTGGTTGATGTTCTGATTTTGAATGGACGCCTGTTTTAGTAATTAATTCAGTTCTATCAAGTTTGTTCACAAATTTCTTATTCTTATGCAAAAGTATAAGAACTTGTGCAATTTCTTGTTCCTCCATGTAAAAGTTTGATAACTTAACTTTTGCTTACAGGAACTTGTAGCTTTCTCACCGCCAGTCCTCTGTTTCTCCATTGCAAGCATATGGATAATATTTCATAAACCCGTGCTCATTGCCTGCCTTTGGTTTTCCGGGGGGGCCTCAGTCCCCGTCTTTATTGTGAGCATATGAGAAGAGCATAATATTTCATTGCCTGCCTTATGTTGTATGGACCAGATGAAAAGCACATGTTATTGAATAAAGTATGTTCATCATTCCCGAGTCCTCTATGACATCAGAACCCTTTCCCTTGAAGTCAATGAGCCTTTCCTATTATGGGTGCAAGCATGATACAATTACTACAACACATTTCTTGGAACGGAACACAAAAATGCTGATAATGTTCTCAATGGAGGCAGTAATTAGCGATCAGGATCTCCAACGAGACTATTGGACAGGTTTGAAAGGCACATTCTCTTTTGTTTGATCCGGGATACTCAACTTGTTGCTTGGCAAGAGACTTAAAAATAGGTTACCACAAAAATAAGTTTAAAGTAAAAAAAACAAGTCTATTGATAGATTGATTAGAATGTCATAATATCGTGCGTTGTTGTGATGGTTATATCTGTGATGGTGTACTCTCATTTTATAGATCAAATATAGTGTCTGTTACCAATTCATAATCCATCTATATCACAGGCCTAGTACTTTGTGCAGTTGTCAATAAGTAAACAGACAGACCTATCTTGATTGTCCTTATTAATTGAATAGAGATGTAATCTCCCTGGTTCAAATTAGCTGTGATCACAGGACCACAAAGTAGTACTTATTTAGGTGCTGATTTTTATAAGAGAGATTGTACTTGATGTTAGCTAGTGCTTTGAATCTCCAATTGATGGCTACGATTGATGGATGAGAGAACTGTATCCAAAAGGAAGATGATTTGTTAATTTGTTTTTAATGCTCAACGTTGCCCTCTTTCATCTAAAGAATGTGGCTTACAAAAAGCATGAAAATGTCAAAACTTATGTCTTTCAACATTTGCTAGAGCTTTGTGGGAAAGAAAAGTTAACCAAGTATATGTGCAAAATGAAACTAGTAGATACTTGATAAATTATTCGAGATGTGCGAAAATAAAATCCTTCCAGCTTTGGTCAATTCCCGGTATCATTCCATTATATTCTTTAAGTAATAACACAGGTGGTTAATTTTCAAAAATGGGTAAATTCCGTGACTCCATTAGACAGGCAATTAATGTTTTCCTTTCTCTTCTTGCCATTGCTGGAAGTGTGCTTCACTTGGTAGAGTACAACTATTAACTTAATATGAATATAATTAGCATGATGCAATTTCGGATTCCTTTAGGACAACCAGAAGACATGAAATGTTATACTTTAATGAATATAAAACTCCTAATAATTCATCTATAACGCCAAATTTGGGAGCACTCATTAATCTTATGAATACCCCCTCAAACTAGATATTGCTTGCTACAAGGTATAAATTAACAGATGAAAACTCTCATCTAAAACTACTGGGGTACTGAACATAATATGTTTATAAAGACGAGACATTGTGATCATTCACCCGCAAATCTTACTGTCATATCCTTTTCCGAAACCAACTAGCAAGTAACTAGCTCCCATGTTCTGATGTTGTATTCCATCAAAAATTACTAAGGCCAAGAAGCAGTTGCATTTGCTGGAGACACATAACGCTGATTAGGCAACTAAACCTCTCAAGAAAACCCATTTACAAAGTCTAAGCAACTGTCTTCACAAAATTCACTTGCTCAAGTGTTCAGGAATAAGGCGCTTTCGCAGTTCAGCAGGCACACCAGAGAGCTCTGTATAAGACAGACTAATCAGATTGAAGTATCAAATCATGTGAAAATGAAAGGAAAAACTAAACTGAAGCTCACCTTGAGGTGTAAAGTTGAATAGGGGAGGCAGAGGCCGCCCATTTGGCAAGCAAGCATTTGGTTCCCTCAAAGAATCAAAAAAAGGGTGTGCACATGCTTCCAACTGTAAATAAACACAAAATGCTCTCAACATCTCCGGAAAACAGATATCAAGTGTGTTTAAAGGATGATACCACTTGCGGACAACAACTTAGCAAGACTATGTAGAGCCATTAATTCTCCACAAAACAGAATGTTATTTCAACATACATTCTGTAGTTTCCTATTTTTGAACTTTATAAGCATGACAGGAGATCACATTGAAGTGCTAAAGCACAAACAATGAGAACTCGCATATTGAAAGATTGGAACACCATGTTTGAATGATGGGTAAAATGGGAAACTACCAGAATATCCTAAATTCTTGATAATTAAGAAGAAAATTCTTTACTTACAGCAGTACAGCGTAGAGTTGGAGAATATTGGAGAAGTCTTGACACCAAATCTACTGCTTCAGGGGGAATTCTTTTATGAAATATCTGCAGATAGCAATCTCATTAAGATTTGGTATGCTTGCATTGCGACAGTTTTCAACAAACTTCATCAAGGAAATGACAAGGGAAGGATGGAAAGAATTTAACTACTAGTGAAGCAGCCACATCCACCGAAGAAGTTTTCACTAACCTTGTGCCATGGGTGAGCTTTGATCTGGGGAAACTTGAACTCTGTGTAGTTTGGGTTCATGCACCTAATCTCCTCTCTAGTTGGTGTCCCCAATATCTGGCAAGCACAAAGTATACCAAAACGGTTAGCAAGAGAAAGCAACCAATTTGACAAGAGAAACTACCCGTAAACTATAAGAGAGTCCCTTGATTGCACACCTTGATGATTTCGACCAGCTGATCAACGCCACTTTCTCCAGGGAAAAGAGGCTGCAGATAATAAATACAGCACTAAAATGTCAGACACTAGTGGATTCAAGGCTACAAACAATGTAATATCACCAGGTTATATATTTCTATTTAATTATTAGTTCTTTGAATCTTCTACATAAGAAAATTGGATTGCTCAGAAGGAATTTATCTTAACACCATTAATGGAATCTAACGTGAAACAGAAACAGTGACAAGTGAAACGCAAAAATTTCTAGAGATTACATCACCGCCAGTGAAAAGAAAAGGACCATGAATATTAATTATAAGTATCAACTAACCTGTCCCAAAAGTAGCTCAGCCATAACGCAACCAGCAGACCACATGTCAATTGCAGTTGTGTACTCAGAAGCACCAAAGATCAATTCAGGAGCCCGGTAATAACGAGAACAAATGTATGATATGTTGGGCTCTCCAGGCACCTAGAAAAACAAAGGCTAAAATATTAGGGACTGCTTAATTGTGAAGGGATAAAAGAATTCTTCTTTAAAAAAGAAGCACCACGTACCAACATCTTTGCACTACCAAAATCACAGAGCTTTAGCTGATGAGAGTGGGGATTAACCTTCAGAAGATAAAAAGGCATCAAGTAGTCAGGGCACATAGAGGAGAATGGTGAAGAGAGAAGATATAACTCCACTTAACCGCACTACAGGGGTTACTCAAAATATTTCAAGTCATTTTGGCGTGCAAATGGAAGATATAAAAGCATCAAGCATATTATGAGGGAAAATTGAGTGCTCACCAAAAGATTCTGTGGTTTAATATCACGATGGCATACACCAAGGACACTGTGCATGTAATTCAGAGCCCTACATATCTGTAAAATTTATAATTTAGACAAAATTCATTAGTATGTGCACAAGATGGTTTACAAGACAAGGAATTAAAGTTGCTAGGATTTGAAATTCCACAATCTTGATAGAAAAACGAAGAATCCTGCAATAAGCTCACCTGGTATGTGTATAGCTGCACATATATATTGGGCATGTGTTGGTTCATTCTGCTGTAGTGCCTTGAAACTCGGTAAACAGTTTCAGACACGTATTCCAGGACAAGGTTAAGGTAGACTTCATTCTTCTCAGTAGTAGAATAGAAGCAGTGTCGTAGTTTAACAACATTAGGATGATCGAGTGTGCGCATAATCTGAAGTTCCCTGTTCTTGTATCTCCTATCCTGTAAAACCTTCTTTATTGCTACAGATTCACCAGTTTCCAAGCACTTAGCCTGTGAAATAGAAAAGGTGATGAATAAATCAATAAGTCATCCAAACAACGGCAATGCTAACAACACCAACCTAACATTATCAATAGACATTAGATAAAACATACAACTATACCTGAAATACAACTCCAAATGAACCAGTGCCAACCACGCGCTCCGCCATGTAAGACAGTGTCTGAGAAAATAGCATGAGGTCAACATCTGATTGAGCCAAGTTAAAAGCCTATAAGACCATATTGGGGGTAAAGAGAAATTAAATTTCATTCAACTAGTTCACCTGTTTCTCTTGTCCATTCCTACCACTCACAGTAGTCACAATAATCTGACCAGTTTCTGTTCCATTTCCACTAACAACAGCAGGTTCCATATCCTACAGGATGCAAGATAGATCAGCTACACAGATTTAAGAATTTAAAGACAGCTACTCTGCATACTAAATTCGACATAAAAGAGTTAAAACTATGGGTATACCTTCAAATTATCCTCTAGACTATCAGCTTTATTATCAGCTTTATCAGCTTTTTCATCCTTAATTTTCATTTCATGCATTTCTTTAGGAAGTTCATCAAGTTCAGAATTTTCAGGTCTAGTATCCATTGTTGATGTACTTCCAGCAGTGGTTTCCTTAGATGTAGATGCCATGTCTTCCTTTGGAACTGTAGTAGTTGTACATCTCTCTTCCATTTGAGTTTCACCAACCACTCTTTGATCTACTTCTTTCTCAATCTTCACCCTCTTTATGTTTGAATCACCACCCTGTTAAAAATCAGTATCAAATCATACTCTTTTCATGAATTACTGATAAATCTAATCAAAATACAACAAACAAAAAGCAAGCTACAAGTTTCCATTATAACTCCAATCATTGCATTACAAGTCCATACTCCATACTATCAAAATCTAGAACACAACAGGGCAGATATTAACAGTCCTCACCTACCCCAGTCCCAAGCCAAAAGAAACTTGTTAAAATTAATAGTCACATGAGTAAATGATCCATCAAATAGCATCTACCTTCTTTAAAGCCCAAACTCTGTAAAGCCTCACTTTTTTAGCATAACTCGCACATATTTAGAGCTAAAATGGTGAAAATCAAACCATTTAAGAAGCATTCAACACATTTTTCTCAACACCCCAAAACAAAGACAACAAAAAAAAACCTAAGAATTTAAATTCCCAAATTCAAAAACTCTACATCTTTTTTCTTTGATTTGCAAATCAAAACAAATCATAATCAGAAAAAAAAAATCATTAATTTCTCTCCGTTTCCCTAATTTTATACTATTTCTCAACCACAGTGATTCGACTATACGAATCACTTCTCTCCATTCTCCTTTTATTTAGACCCATTTGAGCAAAAAAAAATATCAAATATAATTCAATCCTAAACTAGCTGGGTTTAATCATATAATCATTTTACACCCATTTCAGAGAAAGAAAAAAGGAAATTTACAGGATCTGAAACAGAAGAACGTCCAGAAGCAATGCTCTTAAGGCGACGCATGACATTCATATCTGCTTCGCCAAGAGCCCAAAAGAAATACCCCTTTTGTCCTTCACAAAATTTTCAGAGTAATTGATAAGTCCTTCTCCACTTCCTCAAACACCTGAAAAGTATTTTCTTCAATGGTGAAGATGGAGGAGGGAGAGAGAGAAAGAGAGAAAAACAAAGAAGATAGAGAAAATTAGACTTTGAAATGCCAAAATGAGAAAATATGACAACATAAAGCCTCTTCTCTCTCTCTCTCCTCTCCTTTTGTGATAAATAAAAATAAATCCAAAAACCAAAAAGCATGATAAGAGTCTAGCATTTATATTTTTATTTATTTCACTTTTGACTAAAAAATATAATTTATTCTATTTACTTGCTTCTAAAAAACTATAGTATAATTTCTAAGAAAAGTAATTAATACTTAATTATTTTAATTTGTTTGTCATAACATAATAAGATTATTTAATATATTTTATATATTTTCATTTAAGATTACAAAATTCTGTTTATTTTATTTTATTTATTTTTTACCTTAATTTAAAAGGGATGTTATTATTAATGTTTCATTCCTTTTAATTCAAACATTCCTCATACAATTTAATATGGTAAGTTTTACGAGTATATTTAAAATACATATCTATTTTCATATAAGATTATTAAAATAAAATTTTTATCTCATTTCTTAAACATTCAAATTAACACACTTAAAATATTAAAAAAAAGAGTAAATTTTATGTAATTTAAAAATGCAATCTCATATCTCTAAAAATAAATTAAAAAATTTAATTAATCAACTATCTAAATTTTCATCTTTATCTTATTCTTGAGAGTTTGATTCTCAAAATTCACTCAAGCATATATTGGATAGCACAATAATTCTTCTTTTAAAATTAGGGAATGAAATTGTAAATAAAAAAAATAAAACTCCAAAATAAATTAAAATGAAATAAAAAAGGGAAAAAAAGACAAAAGGGAAAATCTCTCTCTACTAAAAAAAAAATTCAAATCAAAATTCAAATTATCACTGGTCAAAGTCATGACCGAAAGCCCAATCATTCCTGTCTGCATATTTTTTTGTACTTGCAGTCAAACTTTAATTTGGGACCGTTGATTTAACATCATGCTGAATCGAACGGTGGATAAATGAGGAGCTTAAGTAAATGACGATAATATCCTTAGCGTGGAAAGGGATTTACGAGGGGGCGTGCGATTTGAGACAATAATTATGCCAGCGGAATATTCGCGGGGGTCTTTTTGTCTAATACTTTGGCTAGTCCTTATCCTTTTCGCGGTTAGTTTATGACTTTGAATTTATTTTTACATCCATTGGTTAGAAAAAGAAACAAAGGATCCAATGAACCAATGTGTACAAAACAACCTATATTTATCTTAGGAAAAAAACATTTAATAGAATCACCCAAAGAAAACATTATGAATAAGGTACGTTACTTGAGTCCATAGTCAAGTGTGGAAATAGTTTTTTATCTTCAAAAAGTTGGGATAAGCATATGTATTATTTACATTATCTTTTTCAGATTTTATCTGTTAAATTTTACTATGTTATAGTCAAAGTGAAAAAAGATACATTTTGATCACAACTGATTTTGCAACATCCTTCCCTATTTCAACCTAACAACCTCCCACCCCCACCACATAATCCACCCAAATGCCCTTGATCGACAAAGGACTCGACCTAAGATCGTTTGATCTGAGACCCCTGCCTAGTACTCGACCCCAACCCAACCCTAATATAAGATTTGACACCCAGTCTATGAACTTTTACCAGCCTCAACTATAACTCAAACTCGACCCCAACATATGACCAAACCACCAACTTAAATTGGGACTCGATCCAGACCTAAGACTTGACCAAGTTACGAATTGGTAATAGGGCAACATCTCAGTTTTTTTATCGAGGTCAGATAAAGTCTTGGGACTCAGGATCAAGGTTGGGTTTGAGGGTCGAATCTCAATTCTCAAGTAAGGGGGATTGGATCTCGGGTAAGGATGGAGTTGAGATTAGATCTCGGGATTTCAATGTTAGGTCTCGAGGGTCGAGGAGGGGTTTGGTTCTCAAGTTTTAAGGTTGGGATCTTTAGGACCCAATCCCTTAATGTTTGGGTTGAGTTTGAAGGTTGGGTCTCCGGTTGGGGTCAATATAAGGTCTCGAAGTAAGGGGTCAATTCTTTGGTAAGGTCCAATTAGGGTTAGATCTCAAGGCTCTAATTAAGGTAGTGGATCGAGGTTAGGGCCTAGTCTCTTGTGTCAAAATCGAGATCTCAAGCTTGATCCCAAGGTCAAGTTTTTGGTCTCAAGTTTCGAGTCAATGTTATTATGTTAGGGTCAAGGTCGTATTTTAGGTCAATATTGGGGTCATGTCAAGGGTCGGGTCTTGCATTGGGTTGGGATATGGATCATGGTCCCAAGTTATAACTAGTAATATTTGTTTAGGTTATACCTAAATACTCTTAAGACAATATTTCTATTTACTAACCAAATACGGAAAATAAGTAAGTAAATTATGTATTTTCTAGGAACATATTATTCGTGTTAAGACATTTTCATCCTTACAAAACACATTCATCATATAGTGAATTTTTCCTTATCCAATTGCAACATAAAAAATCACTCGATGACTCTAGACAATTCAACAGTGACAATTAATGTTGTGTTTGGTATGGAGGAAAATAATTTTAATTTTTTTAAATATTTAATTTGGTTGGTCAAAAGATGTTTTGAAAAATAGTTTTCTCTAGTAAATATACGTTTTTAAAAAATGAAGAAAACGTCTTTTCTAACGAGAGTAGGGAAAACAAATTTCATATTTGACAATTTAAGTTCATTGTCTAATTTCCATCAACCCAATGTCTCTAGTGGCAAAGTCAAAAATTTTGTTAAGGGCATCCAAGATTTAAGATATATGTATAAAAAATATTTTTTAACATATATACTTCATATAATTCTCTCTATATATATATATATATTATAATGTTTTGACGAAGGGTGTCTGATTATCCACCTTGAGTTGTGTGTGCCTACACCACTAAATGTCTCCAACTCTCAACCCTTGACCATCCCACCCTTGAACCCCTACTCCCCACCCCATATTTGATTTTCTAGATTGCATATAAATACTTTTAAGATAATATTTTTAACTTACTTACCAAATAGTTGAAGAAACTGACTTGTTTTTTAAAAGAAAAATATTTTTCTTTGTACCATTGGCAATATTCCAAAAAATCTACGACTTATTGAGAAATATAGTCCCTTTTTCGCCCTTCATTTATCTTTCTCTAGTGGTTGAGGTGGCAATGAAGAGTTTGTACTTGGGAACCACTAAGCTTGTTTGTTCAAAATCCGAGGGTCTCAACAAGTATATTATATTCTAATGACAATTAATTAAAAGATAAATTCCATTATCATATAAGGTTGATATCAAATAAGTAAGTTGCATGAAATGAAATATATGAATTTATTAAGCGATTAGCTAACTTTTAATGTACGTTCTTCAGAGGATTATGACCAACAGTTCTTATTAAAAGGGATATGATTTATTATATGGATATACTATTAAGATTCTTCTAATTTAATTTAAGAGTCTCATAATCTATATCGTAAGATATTCACAATCATCACAAAAAATATTTTCAAACTTCTTTATATTTCAAAAAATATAATTACATGGAATGAAACATGATTCAGCTCAAGAATGATTTATTATTGAACTTATGTTATGGTAGTTACGTTTACGGAAAGAACATAAAATAGTTTTAAAAATTAATATTCTCGTTCAATTAGTATATTAGTAAAAATGAAAAATGTTAGCTAGTGTTTGACCGTAGAAATTGAATCACATTATAAAAGTTTATATTTAAATGTCTGTTTTAATTTGCCATACTAGTTTTCAGGTTTTAGAAACTTTCACTTACAAAATTTTAATAACACAAGTTAAACTTTAAAATATAACTTTAAACACTTAAATTTTCATGTTTCAAAGTTTCACGTTCAAAATTTATGATCAGAATATTTTGAAGCTTTAAAAAATTAACTTCCTTCAATAAACAATGAAGACTTATATACAAACCAATAATGTTTGCCTTCAATGTCATCTTAAGTAGGTGATGTTAACATTAAGGTAGTTGAAATTTGAAATACGAAAAGCTTGACTTTTTTAAAACAATCTGTTTCTTCGAATTGAGCCAACGATTGTGACATTCTTTACCAAATATTTTAAGGCACATACAAATAAAATATTTGAATACACAATAATGAAGCATACAAAATATTCTCATTTTTTGTTAACTTAGAACTTACACATAGTCACATGTAGGGGTCTACTACAAGTCATACCGTAAAGTCAAATCGAACCGAAGAACCAACTCAAACCGGAAAAAAAAAACGATTTGTGGTTTGGTTTCATTGGTTTGGCAGTTGGAAAAAAAAAACGACCACTCTTGATTTAGAAAGTATTAAAAGAAAAAAAAGTCAAACCAAACCGACATATATATATATATATATATTATTTTATTTTATTTATAGATAAAAAATAATATTTATAATCTACTTTGTTAATATATTTTTAGTTAGTTTATAGTTTTCAATGTTTATATATTTTATTTCAAATTTGGGCATGTAAAATTTTGTAAATATTATATATATAATTTTATTTTATTTATAGATAAAAAATGTTATTTATAATCTACTTTGTTAATATATTTTTAGTAAGTTTATAGTTTTCAATGTTTATATATTTTATTTAAAATTTGGGCTTGAAAAATTTGTAAATATCTTATTTTGTATTAAGATCCGAAGTTACAATTATATTGTTATAGTTTTTCAAATTCAATGTTAACAATTTACTTTGTAAATATTTCGTTTTATATTCAATTTGACTGTATCCTTTAATCTTATTAATTTAACATAGTGAGCGTTGATATTTTTTTAAAAAAATTGTACTCATGTGAATTTTATTGTGTTTACGAAAATTTCTATTCATTTAACATTTCTTAAGTTTAGCTTATCACACAGGTAAGTGAAAATATATTTGATTTCTTTTTCAAACACCGTATAGTTGTAAAAAACCGAAACCCCCCGAAAGAACCGACTAAAACCGAAACCGAAAAAACCGACTTTGCATGATTTGATTTGATTTTTAGATTTAATAAACTGACATAATTGATTTAGGCTTTTTTTAATGAAAAACCAAACCAAACCGACCTATGTACACCTTTAGTCACATACATATTTTTTCTATCCTTATTTATGTGACACTTTTTCCTTTAAAAAATTCAGACTTATTAATTTTGATCCCAAGTGTTTGCTTCTAAAAGTTGATAAAACATTATCTCATCTACTATTATTTTTAAAAAACATCAAACAAATCCAACAGAATAACGCTATACATGACAACTAATTTGGAACCAATCAGAGTGAATTATAAAAGAATGATCCAACTTATAATTTCTTAAATTGTTAGCAACATGGTTAAATAAAATAGAATAACGGGTTCAAGAATGTGGTGCCTGGTTGTGATTTGTAGAAATCGATGCTGTTATTTTAATCTAGTACTATAACATTAACGTATTTAATGTGATAAAATAACATGGTAAAAAGATAAGCATTGACCAGTCCTTCTAACATGTGACAAATTATGTTGATGTATGTATGTATGTTTGTGTCAAAGCTGCTGCCTACTCCCTCCAAAAATGTCCAAAATTTCACCTTTTTTTTCTTGTTTGTGTAAGACTTATGCCATGCTGCTCTCTGCCTGATGGAGACTCCGCCAACTCTACTCAGCAAATTATTTGACTTTCAATCACTCGCCTCTTTTAACTTTTTTTAATAATTATTTTTTCTCTTTTAATTTATGTGATTTATTTTTATTTTTAATCAATTTAAAAAAGAATAATATATTTTTATATCAAGTAACAATTTAATTATAAAATATTTATTTTATGTTTAATGAAATAATTTACAACCACATAAATTTCTATAATTCATTTTGGACCACAAGTTTTAAAAGTTTTCCTTTTTTTCTTAAACTATGTGCTGAGTCAAACTACCTCACATAAAATAGAACGAATAGAGTAATAAAATATACAATCTTATATATATGGATGTAGTAATATGAAAAAATTATTTTGTGACACACAACTAATATTAGTCGAGTGAGATTTCTCCTTATCTCATAAGCTAGCGTTTGGCCATAGATTCACCATGTGTTTGGCCATAGTATTTGAGAAATATATTTCACTTTTTTAGAAAAATATAATTTATACCCATAAGTTTTAAAAATTATCAAAACTAACCATAAGTTTGTATTATAAGTCAATTAGATCTTTGTTGCAACAAATAACAAGTAGTGTCCATGACACTAGAGCAATGTGGTAGTTTGGAGTGATTGCAATAAACATCATTTCATACATCGTGAAGTAGACAAAGCACATGACTTTGTTATCCTGAGTTGTTCATCATTTTCATCAACCACCATATCATCACTTTCATATTCATTAATTATTTTATCACTACTTTGGTGTTCACATAAAATAATTATGTAATACAACGCAAACAACTACTATAGAGGGTGTTTTTGTAAAAACTAAAAGTTTGGTGTAAAATTTCAATTTTCAAAAGATCTCAAATAATGAGATTTGGCCCAAATACTAGAAAAAACTAATATTTGGGAATTTGCCAAAAGTTTTTGCCAAATAAGAACAAATTATATGGACAAACACTATTTGCCAATTTCCTCCCAAATATTATTTGGAAAATCTATGACCAAACAGGCCCTAAGTTGATTCATTGAAATTTTTACCTTTGAGATAATATGAAGTCTCATATAACTAAACTCAGTAGTGTGAGACACAAAAACAGAATTTTCACTATAAGTGAAAAAATTACTGAAATACACGTGTATGTTTCCCTTATTTCTAATATTTCCAAAAATTTCTAAAAATTTCTAAAATCTCTCATTTCTCTTCTAATTCTAAATTATTTTAGGGAAAATACATAAATTCCCCCTGAACTTGTCTGCACAACTTACTTTAGCACTCTAACTATACGGGTGTTTGTTTACCCCCCTAATTTAATTCGAAGTGAATTTAATTACCCCTT
>JAJOOS010005684.1:0-2500 GCA_029582725.1 Solanum chiquidenum
TCAGTCCGTCGCTAAAAGAGACGCAGTCCGTCTCTAAAAGCGACGCAGTCCGTCGCTTTTTGAAAAGCGTCGAGCTAAAAAGCGACGGAAGTGACTGCGTCGCTTTTCCATCAATTTTGACCAAAAAAGCGATGCAGTCCGTCCCTTTTGGCCGTCGTTTTTTGACAATTTTTTGTAGTGATTGTTGCTGCTATTTCCTGGCTTCCTCTCGCCAGGGCGTCCCTACTCCAGATGGGATAGCTGGCTCCTTCTACTGACCGTCGAGTTGCTAGCCTAGAAACCTCTGTTCCAGGCATGATCCAGATTTCCTTAACTAAGGCTATAAAAGCTCTGAGCACTACCATTGACACTCTAGTAGCCAGGATAGCGGTGTGTGAGCACAACCAAGCATCCATAGAGGAGATAACAGATTTAAAAGCTAATATTGCTGAACTATAGAAAGATGTAGACAACCTAAAGGCCACCGAGGTGTCCATGGTCTTTGGAACAGTGGAGATGCCAGACATGACTAATGTGCCTCGGAAGATAAATGGACATGGGGGTATGGAGAAACAGATAGTCGACCATGATTCAGAAGCAATTATGATAGATGTTGTTGTGCAAGCTTCCTTGATAAAATCTTCTGCTGCTAGATCCAGTGGAGCTGGTCCTTTTGATGATCACTCCGGATACTGATGCCATGACAGATGGAGCAACCACATAGGCAGGATCACTTCCTTACCTCTCTCTATCTTGCCTTCATCGACTTTTGGATTCTTATTATTTGCATTTGAGGTCAAATTGCTTTTAATTGTGGTGGGGTGAGGGTCACCTTTTGTGTGCTGTTTGTGATGCATGTTTTGTATTGATTTGGGTTGTTTTGCTTTAAATTGTGTTAAAACTGCTTTACGATTGTTTCAGCTTGTGGAACCATTTTTGTTTATTTTAAATTGCAAAATGATTTTGACCCTTCCGAATTTTTTTAATTTTTTGACACATTTTTACCACCCCTCATAAGTTGATGTGGTTGTTCTTTTGCAAAAATTTGAGTCTCGATTTTGATCAATACCGATGACTTGAATAGTGCTCTCAATTGAACGAACATGAATGTACGGATACGATGAGGCCAAATGAAGTTGCATAGAAATATGTGAACTCTTTGCATCTCGTTGTGATTAGCCATTATTCAAATTGATTCTCTTGTAATGACCGTTGCACACTAGCAACAGTGTGTAGTTTTATTTGACTTAAGTGTCAATGTCTTGTGTGATTAGCTTACTTTGAACCATGCATGAATAAACCCAGAATTTGCCCTGTTGGTCTGATTGATTTAAAAGGTGTCCTCTTGATATGATCTTAGGAAACTTTAAAGAGTGTGAACCAAATTTGACATATACCTCTTTTATGGCCTACCCGTGAGTGTGTGAAACTCTTTTGAACACCCCTTGAGCCTTACCTTTCTTTGGAAGAAACTTGATGAACCCTAGACCTTACTTGACCCACTACCTAATAATCCTCTTAATTTGTGATTTGGTGAATAGCCAACTTAGGGGAAAAGCCTAAGTTGGGGTGTGGTGAAAGGAAAAGAAGTAGTCAAGAAGTGCAAGAAAGAGTACCCCCTAACCCATGGTATTGCATAAGTGGAAACCCCTTTAATTTAAAAAATAAAAAGAACAAAACTGTGGAATAAAGTACGAAGGAAATTGGGTTTCCAAGCAATCCATGGAGGTGAATAAAAAGAGGACTTAAAAGCACTAGAAAAAGAATTGATAAAGGAAAAGAATGGAATGCCTTGAGAATACCACATCCCACGAAGAAAAAGTTACCGAGCCTAAATGATCATACCTTTACACTCAGCCCCGTTACAAGCCTTGAAAAGACCTTTTTGATCTTGAGTAAGCCGAGTCGAAAGACGATTGGAAAATAAGGGCTAACGTATGGGTGAAAACATGCATTTTGTTCCTCTTTTTGAGTGTGAGCGTTGCATCTGATTCCTGGTCTTAAATTAAGTAGCCTTTGTGTGAATATGGAATTATTTTTTTGTGAGGGCATTTAGATATTTTTGTTGAGCTTGAACTTGCACAAGTAGCAAGTATTGCGAGCATGAGAATCTTTGGTAATGGTGTGTCACAACCTAAATCTTTGAGTACATAATTTATCCTTGCACAAGTAAATTGAGTCTTGTTGTGTGCATTCATGATTGAGTCTTGTGTAGCACTGTTTAAGACACCCTTTATGAACGGCTGAACTTGAGTTTGCTTGAGGACAGGCAAAAGTTTAAGTTGGGGGTGTTGATGAGTCCACAAATTGGACTCATTTAGGGCTTTATTTTGATAAAAATAGTGTCCTCGAATGCTTATTTTGTCTAAATATGTGATAATAACTCTTAAATTTTAGGTATTTGACGTTTCTGTGAAAGCATGGACATTTAGGCACAAAAAGGAACAAAAAAGGCTGAAAAGAATGGAGAAGCTGGAACCTGAGCATCCCCAAGAACACTTGATGATTCACTGAAGGGATT
>JAJOOS010005684.1:15000-19831 GCA_029582725.1 Solanum chiquidenum
AAGCCCACCTCAAGATGAGTGCTCTCCTATTCCGACTTCCCCAGAGCTTCTGGTAGGATGATCAGCCATTACAGTAGCGGAGATCCATGCTATATCTTGCCCTGACTCATCTAGAGCCCCTGCAGCATCCTCCCCAGCGGATACAGTGCTAGCTCCGACACCTCCTATAGCTCCAGTGGTCCCTCCTCTCAGTCTGCCAACAAATTAAAATCCGATGGGTTGCGGACTATTCTTGAGGAGAAGCTACTTTATATTCAGGGCTTGGAGGGAAAATACTTCAAGGTGTGGGAAACACTCCAGTACCACCGTTTTGAGCAGTTTACCAGGCCCCAAGACCCATACATCCCTACATGGGTCCACGAGTTTTACTCGACATATGGTGACTTTCTTCGTAAAAGAAAGAAGAAGGCTAGTACTTTCAGACCGGTGGGGTCCATCATGATACGGGTATGGTAGTGCATTGTAGTTGTGATCACATCAACGCAGTTCTTGATAGAGGATCAGATTTTGACTACCCCGATCTGTCTGTTAGTATGACACCCTTAGATGAGCTCAAGGGCTGGTTATCTCCCCTCATCTCTGACACCACTCCGAGGTGGATTGAGGCAAGAGTCCCGATCGAGAAGAAAGACTTAAGTGTAGCTGCGTGATATTAGTTTGGATTCATCAGCAGCTCCATTATGCCATCCCCAAATGAGTCCATTCTCCTCCATCCTAAGGCGGCCTACCTCAGGTCGATTATGTCTAAGAAGAGGATTGACATGGGACTTATCATAGAGCAACAGATGTCCATGAGGGCCAAACATCATCACACATCCCTGCCTTTCCCGATATTAATCACAGAGTTGTGCAGGCGTGCTGGAGTTCCTCGAAACGCGATGAGAGATAATAGGGTCACTCATTCAGCTTCCACAGACATTCAACGTATAAAGGATGAGTACAGACGGAAGGAGGCAGACAGGAGGAGAGCAGCCCCCGTAGATATATCTCTGGAGGTGGACGTTGACTCTTTACCTGCAGAGGCATCTTTTCCTACTCCGGCCTCCGTGCCTTCAGGTACATCTGCTCCCACTTCTTTCTCCTAGGCTCCCGATACTCCTAGTACAGCCCAACCCAACATGATTACTCAGTCTATGATCCTGAAGATGGGGCACCTGACCAATTCGGCTGATGTACGGGCTACCCGACTAGAGGCTGCAATCCCATGGATGACTGAGAGTGTCATCCTTGCTTCACTGATCCCTCTTCGAACTTTTGTTGATGATTTGACTGCGAGAATCGCAGCTTGTGAGCGTAGAAACGAGGAGTCTTTTGAGGTGACGGCTTGGAAAGTTGAGGTGGCAGATGTGAGGAAGGTTGTGGACTACTTAAAGTCCACATACTTTACTTCACTATTGGAGGCAGTGGATGAAATAGATGCCCCAGCGACTTCTGATATTCCTCTAGCCACCACCGTAGACATACATAGGGATGGCGTAGCAGCTGATGAGTCAGAGGCAGAGACCGAAGGGGAGCAGATTGAGGTGAGAGAAGAGAGCATCTATGGAGACCTTCCAGATCTGGAGGAGATGATTGTACAGTCGGTGATTTAGACATCACTGATAGAGACGTCCATAGCAAGCCCTAGTGGATCGAGTATTGTTGATGTGACTTCGGGCACTGATGCCCATGATCAGACTGTTGTGACACTGGGCACTGATGCCCTGATAGATGGAGCGACTGTTTAGACAGGATCTTCTTTACCTCCCTCTCTATCCCTTTTTATTGATTTTTGGATATTTTTCTTGCATTTAAGGACAAATAGATTTTTGTTTTGTGGTGGGGTGAGGTATTTCCATACCTACCTCTTGTGATTAGTGTTTTTATTTATATATATTGAGGTTTGTGCTATAAATTATGTTTTGGCACTGTTTTTGTGGATGTATGAGCTTGTGGCTCTTTATTTTGAATGTAAATGATTTTTGACACATTTTGAAAATTTTGTGTCACCTCTTGATAGTGTTTGAATGTCGTTGTTCTTTTGCAAATTCGAGTATCAGTCTTGATCAATACCGAGAACTTGAATAGTGCTCATAATCGAACAAAAATGAATGTGCGGCTACGATGAGGCCAAATGAAGTTGCATAGGCAGTATGTGAACTTTATGCATCTTGTTGTGACTAACCGTTTATCAAATTGAGTCTCTTGTAATGAACATTGCACACTAGCGAAAGAGTGGAGTCATGTTTGACATTGGTGTCAATGTCTTGTGTGGTGAGCTTACTGTGAATCATGTGTGATGACACCTAGAATTTACCCCGTTGGTCTGGTTGACTAAGTGATGCAAGCTCTTGAAATGATCTTAGGCAACAATTTTAAAGACTGAAACAATTTGACATTATACCTATTTTATGGCCCACCTTGTGAGTGTGTGAACTTCGCTTGAACACCTTTCAAGACTTAGCCTTTCCTTGGAAGAAACATGATGAAATTGTGACCTTTATTTATCCCTTCACCCTTAATCCTCATGGAATATGATTTGTTTGAATATCCAACTTAGGCCAAAAGCCTAAGTTGGGGGTGTGGTGAAAAGAGAAGGTAAATCAAGAAATGTGAAGAAATTCCCCCTCTACCCATGGTTTTGAAAAAGATGGAACCCCTCCATACCAAAAAAATTAGAGAAAGAAGAAGAAAAGAAAAGGAATGAAAAAGTTTGGAAATAAAGTTTCAAAAGAAAATGGGGTGTCAAAGTTTCTTGGAAAGTTAATAATGGGGTGACTTTTGAGCATGAATGAGAATGATGAAAAAATTGAAAAAAAGTGTTGTTATTACCATATTTTATGAGGATAGCAGCCACTTAGCCTAAATGACCATAACTTTACACTCATCCCCGTTACAAGACTTGAGAAGACCTTTTTGATCTACTCAAACAAGTGTTGATTGAAAAATAAGGGAAAACATATGGGTGAAGTCATGCATGTGTTCATATTTATGAGCGTGAGAGTTGTTTTTGATTTCGGAACTATAAATTATTGAACCATTGTGTGTGAATATGGAATCATTCCTTGTGTGAGGGCATTTGAATACTTGAGAATCTTTGGTAATGGTGAGTCACAACTTCAATCATTGAGTGCACAATTGATCCTCGCATGAGTAAGTTGAGTCTTGTTGTGTGCATTCATAATTGAGTCTTGTGTAGCACTGTTTGAGACATCATTTTTGAACTGTTGAACTCGAGTTTTACTTGAGGACAAGCAAAAGTTTAAGTTGGGGGTGTTGATAGGTCCTAGATTTGGACTCATTTAGGACTTTATTTGGATAGATTTAGAGTCCTCAAATGCTCATCTTGTGCCAATAACTGATGTAAAATCCTTGATTTCCAAGTATTTGAATTGAGGAACAAAGCATGGACACTAATTTGCAAAAAGGAGCGAAGCAAGCTGAAAGAACGAAAAAATGAAGGCTTGGTGATCGCCAAGTCCCTTTGGCGAGTTGCCGAATGACCATTACCTCGCCTAAAGTTCTAGTGTACCAAGCCGTGAAGGAAAAAATCAAGTAGGTGAGAAAAAAGAGCAGTTGGCGTGTCATCGAGTGGTTTCGCGATGCAGTGTTGGATCACCCAAAGTTACAGAACTTGAGGATGTTGAAGGGTAAAGGAAAAAGGCGATAGAACTAACCAAATGGCAGATCGTCGAGCTGATCAGTGAGCCCGACTTACTGTGCCGAATGGTCCTTCACAACATATTTTTGGCGACTATAAATGCATTTTTGAACATTTAGTTTAGTATCTTGATATCATATCATCAATTTATCACAATTATTTTCTTTGACATTGAACTCTGAGTATTGAGAGTAAGTTTTCCTTAGCTTTGAAAAATTGAAGTTTTCCATTTTTGAGAAATTGGAAGTCGGTCTTTGAGATTCTTCAATTTGGACCTTTGTAAAGACGAAATTAATCTTACCCAGTTTATAGAAACACAATTTGGTAACAATTTTTATCTTTTTATGACGTCCAGCTGAAACCACAATTCTTGGGGTGTGATTATGTGATTATGGGCTGATTTAGCTTTTCGGTATTGCTGATTGTTAGTTTAAAAGTGATTTCAATAATTAATTGTGGCTAAAATTAAAGGATTGTAGTTGAAAATGCATTTCTACCTTCGTATTTTTGGCTTGCTCGAGAGAGAGGTTTTAAAACCAAGATTATTAATTGATGGTATGTGAGTATTGGGTTGTCATGGGTTCAGCTTGAGAGAGTGAACTCTAAACCTTTTTCCACATATTCAGTTCGAGAAAGTGAATGGACTAAGGCATAGGGTGTTCTTATTTTGTATGCTTGTCGATGTTCGAGAGAAATTGACTTGATTCGGGGTAAATTATTTGAGAGAAAGTTTACCTCCTCTATAGTCTAGCCTATTCACTAATTTACAGTTATTTTCTAATAATTGCAATTACCCATTTGTTATGTTCCCAATATGGCAATTCAAAAGACATGGATTTGTTTTTCATGGACCCGCACTATCACGACGCCTCCTCTTTTGGTCCTTTTTGAAAATATTATTGAATTCACGCAACTCTTCCAATACTTCTATGCCTGATAAGGGAGTTGGTGCAGATCTGTGATCTTCTTTACCACCAAATGATTTCTTATCTCTGCGAAATGGATGATCAGGAGGTAAGAATGCTCGATGACCTATGTAACGCATCTTACGACTATGCTTCAGATATTGAGAGCATGTCCCATGATTACAAGTTGGGCATACCTTTCTTCCTTTTGTGCTCCAACCAGAAAGCATTGCAAAGGCTGGAAAATCACTAATTGTCCACAATAAGGCTGCTTGCAATTGAAAAT
>JAJOOS010005685.1:0-18488 GCA_029582725.1 Solanum chiquidenum
ATACTAGCTCTTTATGTTTTAAAAACATACTTCTTTCTGTGATTTGAGATTAGTGCTCAAAAACTTAGCTCAAAGGCTATCTTGGAAATCAAAGTTTCCCCTCTTGCTTCATTTAGAAAGCGATTACTCTTTTCTAAAAACTAGCCCAAAGGCTCTTTGGAAATCTCAGTTCCGTTCTTATTTAAATGTGAAAACATTTTAAATCTCTTTTTGAATACTTAGTCCCTATATACTTTTGAAGAAAAGAACTTCAACTTTACTCTTTACTGAACTCAAAACTTAAGTCTTAAAGCAAGGTTAAAACGTTTGCAAAAGACATTTGAAAAACTTTATGCACTTTTCATAACTTGACTCTCGACTTCTCTAGACTTTAATCTTAACTGCTCTTGACTTGACTCTTAACTGGTCCTTGAATTGAATTATGGATTCAAGGATTGTTATTTGTGATTGGAAAGATCTCATGATGTTTAGAAATGATTTTAGATAGCTAAACATGAGAAAAGACCGAAAATCAATATTTGAGGGTGAGTCCGCGACGCGGAGAAGCTTTTAAAATTTAGTTTTGAAAATGACTTTTGAGACAGAATACTCCATGATGGATCCGCGATGCGAAATGAAAATTCCCAAAACTGGGAACCAGCTCCGCGACGCGCCACTAATGTCGGATTTTGTCTGACGAAATCTCTTATTCATTTTTCGGCTCTAAACCCTCTAAACTCTATGGTTTTTTTTGACCCAACACTTAGAATCGATTAAATGTTCAAAGTATATCAGATTCTACTCAAAATCAAATCTAAAATCACGGTTTCGAATCAAACAACTCTTCAACGAAACAAGAATTTAGTGGAACTTCAACAAACCCATCAAGAACTCAATTTCTATGCTTTCAATAACTTAAAATCGCTGAAATAAATCATGATTGATGCATGGGTGAATTAACCCAATGCTATGTGATCTCACATACCTTGTAGGAATCACTCTCGACGAAATCCACAAGCTAATCTCGACGAATCTTGAACGAATCTTGAACGTTCTTGCTTCCCCTTCTCCTTTCTCTTTCTCCAAGCCCTAGCATGAAATTTCACTTTTCTAAAACTGACTAAAATCTGAATTTACCCAATTAAACTCCTAAAAACAAATTAATTAAGTTGGGTAAGGAAAAGACCAAACTACCCTTCTTAAATCCTTATTGGACTTTCCTTATTCGAACAACCCAACTTCCGAAGGGCATAACTTACTCATACGAACTCAGAATCACGCAAACTTGGCGGCGTTATAAAGATCATTCCAAGGGCTTTCCAACCATATCTGTAATCACACCTAACTCATCCTGAGCTAGGAATTATGGCCACTTGAAGTTGACCAAAAACTCACTTTTAACACCTTTACCAAATTTCCAGATTTTTAAATTCTTCCCAAAAATAACTATTTCCAGATTTTAAACTTCCTTCTAGTTATTTCTTGTTGCGAGATGTTACACCTCTTTTGTTGACTTAGCATGTAAAATATTATTATGTATATGCAATTTGACCTTGCCATCAAGGTGAAGTGTGTCCTATAATTCAATTGTCTATTTTTCTCCAACCGTTTTACCGTTTCACCAGTAAATGTTGTATCCTTTGGGGCAACCACAAATACAATATCAACAATGGAACATAGTTAACAACTTTTAAAAAAATTCTTTATCTATTGATGTCAAATTTAAAATTATTTTTTCCATCAAACACAAAAAAGGATAAGTGGGTAAATATGGAGTACTCATATTTTTTTAAAAATATGTTGAATCTCATAGAAGACTTTTATAAGAATCTTAAACAAGCTCGGTTATAAATTTGGAGGAGACAAAATTACCCTAAGTAATAATATATGCATAAATAAAAGATCCAACAATGGTTATATATAAGAAATTTATTAATCTACAAAGAAGAGGTACAAGACTTTATTAAATAACTCAATAACTCTTGTATTAACGGTGTTGCAATTGAAAATGAAAACATTAGTGAAATGGTTGGTGTAAACTTATTCAAAAACCAAAAATATATGAAATGTCCCCCATAAATATTAAGAGGATTCTGATGAAAAATGGAGGTCTTCAAGTGGGAGTGATGATTGTGATTGCAACTTACCAAAAAAGTAAAGATGGAAAAAAAATCCAGATGTAAGATTTCAGAGAGCAAGTTTATCGGATGGTAAGTACCCCTCACTTCCAATCCGAAGGTTTGCGAGTTTGAGTCACCAAGGGAGCAAAAGGGGTGGGAGCTCCTAGGGAGGGTAAAAAAAAAGCATGGAGCCAAGAGAATGAGATTAGTATCTTTTTAAGTGACTCTTAATTACTCATCAGATTATAATGCATTCCTTACTTTGTGAATGACACATTAGTGGTAGAGACAACCAAAATTCAATTGTAAGCTAAGCTGAAAAATTTGAAAAAGATATATATAAGAAAAACATTGACAAAACAGCTTTTCCAAAGCCAATAAAAAAAGTTATTTAAACAGCTTTTCCAAAGCCAATAAAAAAAGTTATTTAAACAAGTGAAGACTAAGAATATTGATTTGATATTTGGTGGAGGTAGTGTTGCTGACTTAGAAGATTGGCTAGAAGAAATTCACGTCAATTAATTAAGAAAATAGGATAGGGAAGAAATGTTAGAAAAGTTACAATCTGTGAAGATAGGTAAGAGATTGGAGATACAAGTGATGAAAGAACATGTAAACCTAACTATGATACCAATTTGAAGAAAAAATTAAATTATGCAAAGTAACAAATATATGTACAAGTAAACGATCTAACAATAGTTATATATATGAAATTTATTAATCTACAAAGAGGAGGTCGGATGCTTTATTAAATAACTCATAAACTCGTGTATTAAAGGTGTTGCAATTGAAAATGAAAACATTGGTAAAATGACTGGTGTAAAATTATTCAAAAATCAAAATTACTTGAAATGTCACCATAAAGATAAAGAGGATTCAAATGAAGAGTGGATGCCTTCAAATGTGAATGATGATTGAGACAGCAAGTTAACAAAGAAAGTGAAGATCGAAAAGTATTTAGATTTAGGGTTTCATAGAGCATAGGGCGAAAATAATCAGATAAATATATTTCAAGCCCATCTCAATTATTCATCAAATTATGATGCATTCCTTAATTTTGTGAAAAACACATTGGAGGTAGAGATCAAAATATAATTATAAGCTAAATTTAAAAGGTTGAAGAAGAAATATATGCAAATCGTTGATAAAAAAGAGTTTTTCCAAACCCATGAAGAGAAGCTATTTAAACTGTCAAAGAGAATTTAGAAACTACAAGTGAAAACTAAGACTATTGATTCAATTTTGGGTGGAGTTGGTGTTGTTGACTAGGAGAATTGGTTAGAAGAAATCCACGTTAGTTAATTAAGGAAAAGGATAGGGAAGAGATGTTGTAAAAGTCACAATATGTGAAGTTAGGTAAGGCTAGACAGTATTTGGTGGTGATACAAGTAGTAAGGAGTAGTCAAAGCTGACTCTCATATTAATTTAAAGAAAAAAAATTAAAATTATCCAAACTAACAATATATGAACAAGTGAAATATTCAACAATGGTTATATATAAGAAATTTTATTAATCTAAATAAAAGAGGTAGGAGACTTTATCAAATAACTTAATAACTGTGATATTGAAAATTTTGTAATGAAAAAAGAAAACATGGTGAAATGGCTGGTGTCAAAGGCAAAATCCAGAATTTCAAGAAAACGGGTACACCATTGCTTTAAAGATAAGATCAAAAAATTTATAATAACAAAAACTAAGCGAGCAATACATAAAAATTACATTACCACAAAAAATATCATCATTTTACAATTGTACTCGACGAGACTTCATATTTTTAAAATGATCTATAATAGCATCATGACTTACATTTTCAAATATCTTCCGCTCAATCTTACAAACTAAACAGTCATTCAAAAATTCTTCACCAATGCTATTACATAGATAAATTTTTATTAGCTTTATTGAGGAGAATGCTTTTTCCACACTTGCCGTAGCACCAGGCAAAATCAAAGTCAATTTTACAAGCAAATATTTAAGAGATCAAGTTTGATCCAATTTTATTTGTGTCATCATCGTAGCAAGATCTTTAATCCCCTTCAAGTTGATAAACTTGCTATCACACTCTCGAGCATAGATAATGAAACTATCAAGCTGATAACTGAGATCTCGAAGTTCATTATCACCAAACTCACTTTTATAATATTCGGTCAACTTCATTATTCTGCTCTTACTAAAATTAGCAAATGAATCAACAAGATTCAAACTAGTCATACTAAGGAGTAAGTCACTAGTCACAACATCAAAACAATTATTGAGCTCTTGAAGTTGCAAATCAATAACTGCATAAAACGCTTCCACACGAAAGTGATGTAAATATAAAATTTCAGACTTCTTACGCTTCGATCTTGGATAGTCTTCAGTCATTTCGGGAACCAAAATATCATGTTTACCACAAAATGAAGAAACCTCATCCATCAAAGACTTCAAACCACTCTCTCTCATTGTTTGTAATCTTCTCTTTGAAAGATTAAGCAATCACATAGCATTGACAATATCTTGATCCTTCTTTTATAAAGCTTTGTTCAATTCATTTGTAAGAAGCAACATCTTGAACATCAAATGCAACACAAAGATAAATTCAAATTCTTGAATTTTATCTAAAAGGTTACCTGCCGCAAGTTTATCAAGATCATGTAGAGAATCTTCTTTCATATCTTTAAGCACATTAGCAATTAAAGAAACTATAATCATGAAATTTTCTAGGTCATGAAATGGGATCCCCAACGAGTATCACTCGATCGTTGGAGGCCACGTTCCTGATTTAACCCTTGTCCGATAAGAATTTCTCCAGATTTAAGCAATTCTTCCAACTTCTCAACTTGGTGTTGTCGAAGTAAGTCCCTGCGTTTAAAAGATGTCCCAATAGTATTCAAAACATTAGTGACAACATAAAAGAAATTTTTCACATCCAGATGTTTTTTAGAAAGAGCCACAAGTGTCAATTGCAATTGGTGAGCAAAACAATGAATATAATATGCAGACGGAGCATCTTGCAAATCAAAGAATTTAGGCCATTTTTTTCTCCTTGCATATTACTAGTTCCATCATAACGTTGTCCACGGAGTCTTGATAGGCATAACGAGTTATCCAAAAGTAAAGAGTAAATTACTTTTTGCAATGATCTTACGGATGTATCACCCATATGAACAATACCCAAAAAGCTTTCTATCAACTCTCCATTTTTGTTAACATATCGTAAAACTAGTGCCATTTGCTCTTTATGTGAAATGTCCTTTGACTCATCAACTAGTATTCCAAAATAATCACCATCCAAGTCTTTGAGGATAGCTTTAATTGTTTCTTTAGTACAAGCATCCACAATCTCTTTTTGAATTGTTGAACAAATCATCATATCATTTTTTGGAGCATATTGTAATATCACATTTTCCACATCCAGACGATTAACCCCATGAAATTTCAAAAGTTCAAGAAAAAGACCTTTGTAATCGGAATCTTCACTCTTATCATGACCACGAAATGGCAATCCATTTCTTAGGATAAACCTTACCACATCGATTGAGGCATTGAAATGAATTTGATAATCACTTTTTGTTTTTTCACTTTGCTTGTGAAGAGAAGATTGAATTGATTGATGTTGATTCGCAAAATCAAGCATCATATTCAAACATTTGTTATGAATACTATTCACCTCACCAACATGCAATCGAATTCTTTCCGGACCATGGTTCCAATTCTTAAAACCATCTTGTGTAAATGATTTTCCTACATTACCACGACTTTCAAATTCATTCTTGAAGAGATAACAACACAAACAAAATATAACATCATCATCGATGCTATATTCCAACCAAGCAGAATTTGGAGCATTAAACCACTCAGGATTAAATTGTCGATTCCTAGTCCCAAATGTTACTTTAGGATATACACGAAGTTTTGGTTGATAAGACCCCATCAAAATATAATGTCTCCTCACAACATCTCGAATATTAGAATCATATCCAAAGATGAGTTTTCTTTCTCCGGGATCCCATTTGAGATATCCAACCTCGAGAATACAACCAATATTTGAAGAAGAAGGTATAATTGTCTATCTTTGAGATTCTGGAGCTAGATGTGAACTAACATATGGATCGCTACTAGAATGTGGTTGCTTAATCAAAAATTTATCCATTTAGATATTCAAGGATAAATGTTCCTATAAATTCAAATAACTATTCAACGTAGTCACAAATTTAACTAGCAAATTTAAAATAAAATAAGAGAATCACATATCTTTCACAATAAAAATTAAGGGAATCACACCCTTGCAAGTTCAAATAAAATAGAGGAATCACAATCCTTGCAAATCTAACTAAAATAGAGGAATCACACCCCTTTCACATTTAACAATAAGAAAATCACACATTCATAATAAAAAGAGGACTTATGCTTCTTTTGCATTCGAAATCACATATTCATAAAAAGAAGAGGAAACACACCCCTTTCACATTAAAAAAAAAAAGGAATCACACTCTTCAAAATTGATAATATAATATAAAACACATTCCTTACAAGTTACATCCGCAAAATATGTAAGTTTGAGATAATCAATTCTTTAGCTATTGATGATTTCCTATTATAAGTAATGACAAGATTTTTTTATATGGAAACCCTAAAATTAAAGTGATATATATCTTTATTTTTCTTATCTTGTTAGTTTGTTTATTAAAAAGAGAAATCATAAACTAAAATTACCTTAAACTTTGACAATGATGACTTGAAGTTGGAGACTTCAAGTTTCTTCTTTGTGTGGAAAATAAAAAACAAATTTGAAGAGAGAAGAAAGATATTGTTTGAATTTGAAAAGTGGGTGGGAAGGAAACTTTTGAAGTTTTTGACTTTTAGAACTTTCAGAATTTAGCTTCTTTTTTTTTTTTTAATGAAAAATGTGTTTTTAGTTAATAAAAATAAATTGAAGCGAATTGGGGCTGCCTGGGATCGAACTTGCGACCTTTGTGTTGAAATCTTGTAGTCGTACCAGTGAACCATCCAACCATCTTGAGAATGGGTTCCACAAGTTTTAATTTAATATATTCTCTAATAATTATAGAAGTAATATATCGAGTTTAGTCGAATGACCACGGGTTTCGGTGACCCAAAATTTATGCATAAATTCACTCATGGATGGTGTTAACTTATCCAAAATTAAAAGTACTTGAAATGTCTCTCTAAAGATTCAGACGATTCTGATGAAGAGTAGAGACCTTCAAGTGAGAGTGATGATTGTGATAACAAGTTACCATAAAAGTGAATATGAAAAAAAATGCTAATGTAGAGTTGTAGAAAATATGAGACAAATAGGATGAGATAAGTATCATTGAAATTCATCTCAATTGTTAATCAATTTATAATGCAGTCCTTACTTTTGTTAAGGACACATTGGAGGTAGAAATAACCAAAACTCAATTATAATCTAAGCTGAAAAAGATTGAAAAAGATATATAAGAAAAACGTTGACAAAAGGAGCTTTCCCAAAACCCATGAAAAGAAGTTGTTTAAACTGTCAAAGAGAATTTGAAGATCACAAATGAATACTAAGACTATTGATTTGGTTTGAGGTGGAGGTGGTGGTGCTGATTTGGAGGATTGGTTAGAATTAATCCACGTCAATCAATTAAGGAAAATGATAGGAAAGAAATGTTGGAGAAGTCGCAATTTGTGAAGATTGGTGAGACTCGAGAGTATTTGTTGGAGATGGCGAAACAGACAAACCTGGCTCTAATACTAAATTGAAGAAAAAAATTATATTGAAAGATCCAACATTGTTTATTTAAAAAAATTATTAAACTACAAAGAAGAAATATGAGGTTTTATTAAAGAGAAAATGGTCTAAAACCCCTCCAATCTATATTCAAAATTCTAACTACACACTCTAACTTTACGAGTGTCCTATCACCCCTCCGAACATTTTAAAAGTGAAATATATACCCCTTTAAAAAGTCATAATCAGATTTGTATTAGCAATGATTTGCACACTCCTGCCACATCACATCATCTTTTAAATATATAAAAAATAATTATTTTTTGTATTCAACAGCCATAGCATCATCAATCTAGTGCTAAATTATTTTTCATCAGTTTTCTTCTAAATTTCTCTCACTTAAATTTTCAAAAAAATCAATATTCTTGTAATAATCGTTGATTCAACCTTCAAATTTTCTATTTTTGAATAATCTCCTCTTTTTCTCTTTTGATTGATGAAATTTTCACCTAAAATCATTAACAATTCAATGTTCAAAAATTATTTTTTATCAATTTGAGGGTTTAATATTTTTTAGTTATAGTTAATTTAGTAGGATTCTTGACAAAATGAAAATTTAGTATTATTTTTGTATAATATAATGTTCATCGTAGATTTGATAATCAAAGTCTTTTTAGATCTAAAAAAAAGGATAAAAAATGCAAGTTACTTTTAAATTTTGTGTTTGAGTGTCACGATCCAAAAATGGACGTGATGACACTCGTCTTATCCCACCAAGACAAGTCATTCTAAAAATCAACCATTACAATAAAATGCGGAAATTTATAGTTAACTAAAAAATACCCCCAAAATTTGGTTGTCACGTGTACAAGCCTCTAACGTGTTATAACAAAGTTGAAAGAAATACATGTATCAAATGACATTGTTTCTAGAATAGAACAAGATCATAATTAAGGAGGAAGAAGGTCCGCATAAAATGACAAGCAGCTACCTCACAAACCTCCACAAGAAGCCTTAGACAAGGAGAAGAGAAAATATCACCAAGGTCCAGGCTAGTAACCTACAAAAAAAAATGTAGTAGCAAGGGGTGAGTACCAAACCAGATTTGTAAAAAAAGTCATAACTAGATTTGTATTAGCAGTGATTTGCATACTCCTGCCACATCACATCATCTTTTAAATATATAAAAAATAATTATTTTCTGTATTCAACAGCCATAGCATCATCAATCTAGTGCTAAATTATTTTTCATCAGTTTTCTTCTAAATTCCTCTCACTTAAATTTTCAAAAAAAAAATCAATATTCTTGTAATAATCTTTGATTCAACCTTCAAATTTTATATTTTTGAATAATCTCCATATTTTCTCTTTTGATTGATGAAATTTTCACCTAAACTCATTAACAATTCAATGTCAAAAATTATTTTTTATCAATTTGAGGGTTTAATATTTTTTAGTTATAGTTAATTTAGTAGGATTCTTGAAAAATGAAAATTTAGTATTATTTTTGTATAATATAATGTTCATCATAGATTTGATAACCAAAGTCTTTTTAGATCTGGAAAAAAAAAGATACTTTTAAATTTTGTGTTTGAGTGTCATGACCCAAAAATGGACATGATAGCACTCGTCTTATCCCACCAAGACAGGTCAGCCTAAAACTCAACCATTACAATAAAATGCGGAATTTTTTATAATCAACTCAAAAATACCTCAAAAATTTGGTTGTCACATGTACAAGCCTCTAATGTGTTATAACAAAGTTTAAAGAAATACATGTATCAAATGACATTGTTTCTAGAATAGAACAAGATCATAATTAAGGAGAAAGAAGGTCCGCTGAAATGACAAGCAGCTACCTCACAAACCTCCACAAGAAGCCTCAGACAAGGAGAAGAGAAAATATCACAAAGGTCCGGGCTAGTAACCTACAAAAAAATGTAGTAGCAATGGGTGAGTATCAAATCACACGGTACTCAGCAAGTAAATCTCTAAACACAACCTAAGGGGATAAAATACGGATACTCCTTACACCCCAACCGAATCTCCACAACTACAACCTGCATAAAACCAGTCCAACCTAACAATTCACAATTTACAAGCACATATTCTCAACAACAAGCTCAATATTCATCAATTACAACCTCCACAACTATAACCTGCTTAAAATCAGCCCAACCTAACAGTTCATAATTCACATAGCACACAGCTCAACAACAACACTCTAACAATTACATATCCTCAACAACAAGCTCAATATTCATCAATCAAAGTTCCACAGAAAGACACTCACAAGATCAGCAAAACACAATATCAAGTTCACTAATGATGAATATGTGTAATGCAATGTCAAGTATAGTGATGTATGTCTAACCTAGTGATACACATCCGCTGTCTCTCATTTTGGGACCGGGGGACATATTTGTCCATGTATCCATCGCGGCGTGCGCTACGACCCTCGATAATAGTAACCATCACGGCGCGCGATATGTCCCTCAAAATATAGTATCCATCACGACGCGCGATACGTCCCTCGAAATGATACATCCTCTTTAATTTCTTATTCTTTCGCAATTCATATAACACGTGTCACAACCATGTCTCAGAACAATGCAAATGACATGTTCACACAAATAATGAGGAGATGACTATTTTTATAACATTGCACAATTCACAATAGCACAATCATGATACAACATCAATAATGATTCAACAAGCCTTTCAAACTATTCTCAACACATCACACACAAATAATTAATCACATTGCCTTTTGTTACCCCTTATTCATCATTAGAATTAATCAATGTGGACAAGTCAATCCATCACCAAGTCTCATTACCCCTAAACACATATTACAAGGAAATACACGAATTTCATACACTTAACAAGGGTTTAGAAATACACTTGCCTCAATTAATCAATAATTCACTCCGGGACTTGAGCCTTCCCTTTTCGTTGAGCTTCCAAACCAATGCAATCTATCCAAATACATAATCACGATAAGATTTTGAAACTAACAACAACCATATTACTATAGGTTTAGTATAATCAAGTTCTTAAGTCTTGATCCCAACTAATATGTCAAGTTCATACTCACAAATTCCAAGACTAGAGTTAAGTTTTGATTCCCTCAAATAGCATAATTTTATGATATCCATATAATACAATATACCTAATATTTAATTAGATATCTCAATATATTACAATCCGGATCACAATATGCTAACCAAAAATAAAAATAGAAATCAACTTGTTACGGATGATACTAAGCAGAATCTAAGCTATCTAAAAAAATTCTTTCAACTCATTACTATCGCATCATTAATTTCCTCATCATTACTCATCATGAAACATCACTCCACTGCCACAAATAAATACATCCAATCAAAGATAGTTTACATTACTATATCTCTAACATTCTGTAAATATTCGACTCTTCCAACCTACCAATTTAATAATTAATTAAACTCTTACTCCTAAAACTAGTACATACGAATTAGAGATGAAGATTAGGCGAATTCTTATTTTACCTGGAGCGACCCATTGTTCACCCGAGATGTAAAAATTCCCTTCGTTAGCTGCAGCGGGTTAATTTTTTCTAGCTTTTCCAAATTATATAAATATTGTCAAACCTCAATTAATTTATTCCACTATATGGGCCAATTGGTAAGCAAATTATGAACTTGAGCCATTAATCACCAATTAAATTAAAAGAAATTATTTAATAAATATTTGTCAATTAAATAACTGAAGTTATCGAGTAATTCAAAATTTCCACACCAACTTCACCGACTAATAAAAAATTACTCGGGGAAACTATCAAGATGGGTAACACGGTAATTTTATAAAAGTTTCTAAAATAATTTTCTGGGTCATTACATTGAGCTTGAATTTGCATCACCTATCTTGAAGATATGAAAACAGAGTATGTTTTGATGGTTATTTATGTGGTGATTTACTTCGGAACTGCTTGTTGCTGAGTTTGTTCTCACATGATGGAATAATAGAGATTATTTTCGGTGGATTTTTAGTCGAGCTACTGTGAGAAGTGTGTGATTTAAAAATGAGAGGGAGCTTAGTGATGGAACTATGAGGGCGGAGACCTGGTAGTGGAGGAACCAAGCTTACCTGGTGGATCAAAGACGTCATCACCGCCAGTGTTGTTGTCGGTCTGTTAAAGAGAAGAAGAACGAAGAACGAAGAAAAAAATGTAAAAAGTAACAAATAAATAAAAGAAAACATAAAAGTTTTTTTTAAAAAAGCATAAATGAATATGAAATAAGGAAACTACTAAAATTTTAATTAATTTTTTTGCCTTTTACTCTCTCAAAGAGGGTGAACTACACCTTCTTTGTCACCTCAACATTTAGGGACCAAATAATTTCACTTTGAAATAGTATAAGAGGGTGATAGGACACCCGTGAAGTTGGAGTGTGTAGTTGAAATTTTGGATATAGAATGTGGTTAGACCATTTTCTCTTTTATTAAATAACTCTTATATTCAAGATGTTGCAGTTGAAAATAAAAACATTAGTGAAATGACTGGTGTTAACTTATCCAAACACTAAAAGTACTTGAAACGTCCGCATAAAGATAAAGAGGATTCTGATGAAGACCGGAGGCCTTCAAGTGAAAGTAATGATTGTGATAGCATGTTACCAAGAAAGTGAAGATGGAAAAGAATTCAGATGTAGGGTTTTAGAGAGTATGGAACAAAGAGAATGAGATAAGTATCCTTGAAACTCATCTCAATCGTTCATCAGTTTATGATGCATTTCTTACTTTTGTTGAGGATACATTGGAAGTAGAGACAACAAGCACTCAATTATAAGATCAACTGAAAAGGTTGAAATAGAAATATAAGAAAAACGTAGATAAAATGAGTTTTTTCAAACCCCATGAAGAGAAGGTATTTAAAAAGTCAAAGAGAATTTAGGGATAACAAGTGAAAACTAAAATTATTGATTTGATTTTAGACGGAGGTAGTGTTACTGACTTGGAGAACTGGTCAGAAGAAATTATGTTAGTCAATTAAGAAAAAGCATAGGAAAAAAATGCTGGAAAAGTGGCTATATGCGAAGATTGGTAAGGCTTGACAGTATTTGTTGGAGATACAAATGATGAAAAAACAGGCAACCTGGCTCTGATACCAATTTGAATGATATAAATTACTCAAACTAATAATACATGCACAAGTGAAAAATTCAACAATGGTTATGTGAACACATAATTTTTGACGTATTAAAAGTACTCGTCCAATATATATAGCAAGGTCTTTTCTCATAATTTAATTTTGTTTTTGTATTTTTTGTTTTTCATTGTTTATTTTGATTATTTTTTACATTTTCCAAATGACTCAAATTTGGTTGAATTTGTTAAACTCAATTCTAATAGTCCAATCAATTTTAAATTTGGTCTAAGGACAATGGACAAGGTTTAATCTCAACTATTAATAACCTTTTGATCCAAAGGCTCTTATGTAACCCTACCAAATATACAAAAAAACTTCAAAAATAAGAATTTTGGTCTTATTTTTTATTTATTTCTTCTCCTCTTCTTTCTTTCCACCTACATCAACGCTGCCACTACCGTCGCAGGCCACCACCCCCACCAAAAAATTACTACAAGATTTTACTACTTCTTTCTTCCACCCTCTTCTACACAAATCTCCAAACCATTTATTTTTATCCATAGTCAAATTCATAGATCTAAGGAAAAAAACACAAATCATCACTTTTTTTTAGATTTATGGAGTTTCGGTCATCCTCATCCTATGTCATTTACATTAATGTGTGGATCTCTTCAAGAACTATATTTTCGTATAAATTTTGGGTCAAAATCCTGTCGAAAAGTTTTTCGACGATCCTCATTCACTTAAAATCTATATCAATCTTTTTTCCTTCTCACCCTCTTTCTGAATTTGCCACTATAACAACTGTTTTAATCATATAAGTTATTTTGGTGTCGGATTATGTTTTTTCAGTGTTCCTTAAAATTTATCATGTTGAGTTTTGCTTGTATTTTTATTTCAAATTTTATTTTAAATATATTTTAATCTTTATTTATTGTGTTTGATCTTCAAGATAGGTTAGATGGTTGAATATTTGTGTGAGTGGGTTAGTTCACTTTTTTAAATTTTGGGTCTTAATCAAATGGGTTTACGTACTGAGCTTATTTTAAATTTTCAAATGATTCATTTAGCAATTATTCAATTAATGAGTAAAAAAATTGATCCTCTAAGAGATAATACAGTCTTTTCTAATTACTTTTCTCTTGAAAAAAGAAAAAGAAAAGAAAGAAATTTCATTGGTCATCTTGAATAGCACATTGAGAAAGTAAAGAGTCTGTTGCATGCATTAACTCTTAGATTATAAAGAAATATAGGGTGCTTCATATGTTCCATCATTTAAACCTCATTCTTCTTTCATTTGAAAAGGAGGACAAATAACAACAAAAAGAGTAATTAGAAAGAAGGAAAAAAATCATAAGAATAGAGAATACAAAAGTATTCTAACTAAAAAAAGAGAAAAAATATTTTAGAATAGAAAAGAAAGACTTCTTTCAAAAATAATACATCAAAGATTTTCATCTTTATGTAGATATGTGAATTCCACAAGCATTGCTACCACAATTTGTTGTCATCATCTCTTTTGGTATTTTTTTTTAACAATTTGCAATGTAATCCTAAAATAATGAATCATGTTCTTTTATATTTTGGATCAAGTTATTTATATCAAGTTTACGTGATTTAGTCAAGAATATTGTAATATTTGATATGATTATATCTTATTATCATGTACATATGTATTTATTATTAATTAGCTGTTAGTTTAATTTTATCTTATTATGGAGTTAATATGTAGATATGCTTTGATAAAGAAGAAGGGAAAAAAAATTCAAAGTCCTTTTTGGTATATTAGTTTCTGGTCGTTTTAAAAACAAAAACTAGTTTTTTTTACAAAAAAAAAGAAGAAAAACTATCCATTTTTGAAAAAAAGATAAATCTAGTCATTTTGTAAATAGTTTTTTTTCTCATAAATAAATATATGAAAATGGTTATTCAAATAAAAAATATATAAATTCGGCTATATTTTGATAAGTAATTAAACTATTAGATAAAATTGACTATTTTTTCAAATATTTTTTGAAAAAAAACTAATTAGAAACAACAAAGAGGAGGTAGGAGGCTTATTGTATAACTCAACAACTTTTGTAATAAAGGTGTTGCAATTGAAAATGAAAACATTGGTGAAATAAATAGTGTAAACTTATCCAAAAATCAAAAGTAGTTGAAACATTCCCATAAAAATAAAGAGGATTTTGATGAAGAGTGGAGGCCTTTAAGTAGACGACTGTGATAGCAAGTTACAAAAAAAAGTGACAAAAATCTATGTATCATTATTCAAAGTGTTCCATTAATTTGGTAGGTGAAAAGACAGCTAAATATGATAAATACCAGTAAATTGCTCTCTAAATCCTCATATTCTTTTCTTTTCTTTTTCTATCATCTACTGTTCTCTTTTCTTTTTCCTAGATAATGATATAGATACATGTCGTCAAGAAGCTAACCGACAAAAAGAACATATAGCTTCATTATGAAATTTAAAAGAAAAGCTTTCTTACAATATAGTTCAAGTGTTAAGCTTAGAAGTATAAGATATGACCTATATATTGTTTTAGATCATTTTTATGTTAGCTTATGATTTTAAGTTTTTCTTTTTCATTTTGGAGTTAAGGTATGGTTGTCCAAAATAAATTTGGTATGCAGTCCATATTTTATGTAATTTTGTATCATTTTGTATCGTTATGAAATTTATTTCTTTGTTTTTGTGTTATTATTTTTTTAAGTGCTACTTAATTGATAAAACTTCTATTAATACATAATGAGTTTGATAATACTTGAATAGTTTATGCAATATGCTTTTGTTTAAATACAAGTAATTTAAATAAAGATAGCTAAAAAAATATTACTTTGAATGAAGGATTTTGATTGTGTTACTTTGTCGTCTATCTAACATAGTGTTACAAACACATACATATATTGTTCATTTTCACCCATTTTGTTTCATTCTTTATTTTTCTACAATTTATACAATATGAGATTTAATAATTTAATTTTCAAACAAAAATGGAGTTACATTTACATTTATGCGGCACTAAGCCTAATAGCTTTCTTAAACATAAGCATTTTATATTGGGCAAAGGGTCAAATATACCCTATACTATTAGAAATAGTTTAAATATACCCCTCGTTATACTTTTGGTTCATATACCCCTGCCGTTATACTTTGGAACAAAATATACCCCTAATTTTAACGGAATGACACTTTTCCACTTAGGAATCAAACAACCCATCCTCAATTTTAAATACCCAATTCCCTTTAGAAACCCACCCATTTAAATACCTAATTTGAACCAAACCCATTTCATAATCATCTTTTCTAACTAAAACTTTCATTAAAATGAGCATTCAACCACGAAAGTTCCAACACTCAATTTTGTCACATATATGTCTCTTGCTCGCTGTGATGAAAAAATCCATAAGCATGACTTAATCTTTTTATTAGATCTACTAATTGTTGGAGTATTTGGTGGTTCAAGAACCACAATGATGAAAACAAACAACTCCAATGAAACAGCATAATACCTTTAATTAAGTTCAGTTCCTCCTATTGCCCAATATGTCTAATCCATATTGACTCAATGCTTGAAATGTTTTAAGGACCAACTCAATCAAACTTAAAATTTTAAGTTCTAACTTGCAGCAATTATCAACTGCTTTAATTTTTTAAGAGCTGGAATAACTTCAAAGACAGGAGGTTCTATACGAAATGTTTTAGGTTAGATGGAAAAACAATGACCCGCCACATTGTGGTCTTGGAGTTTCCGTAGTGATTAAGTGTTGATTTTAATGAAAAACTTAATTGGAGAAGATGACTATGAAAACGGGTTGGGAATAGATAAAATGGTTGGGTTTTTAAAGAAATTGGGTATTTTAAATTGGGGTGGGTTATTTGATTCCTAAGGTGACATGTGTCTCTCTATTAAAATTAAGGGTATATTTGTGCCAAAGTATAACGGCAGGGGTATATATGAATCAAAAGTATAACGAGGGGTATATCTAAACTATTTCCAATAGTACATGGGTATATTTGACCCTTTTCCGTTCTATATTTACGGTAGCTTTCCGTAGTGTTAAAATTCAAATGGTTGGTATAATGACAATTTTGCTTTTGGACATTTTGATTGTTTCTTTATGAATTCCTTCGATCCTTAATTGTTACTACTAAAAACTATTCCTCAAATTAAAATCATGTAAAAATTATTATGAGAATGGAGTAATTAAGTTTCATTTTGTTTAGATTTTAGTAATGTAAGTCAACAAGATCATTCTATTAAAAGTGGAAAGAGTCTAAGTCAAAAGTTGATTTACTATAATGTCTTTTAAAAGTATATTTATCATTTTATTTTTTTATAAAAATTAATTATCTATTAAATTTAGTTGGAAGACCTTTCATGTACCTTTAGACCTGTACACATTCTATGAACTTTTTATTTACAAGTTTAATATGTGTCATGAATTTATTTTCTTCACTTTCAGCTTCAAACCGTTTAAACATACCATATTCTTTATCAAATTATACATAACTTATTCAATAATTAATTGATGCACATTAAATATTCAATATATATATAGAGAGAGAGAGAGAGGAACTTTCACAAATAGCCACTATAATAAACTTAATTATGCTCCATAGCTATAGTTTGCATATTTACGGGTTGTAGCTATAGTTTGAGCTGCCTCATTTGTATAATTTGCGGATTTGTATAATTCGCATGTTTGTATAATTCGCGGGTACATTTGTATAATTCAGTTATTTTTGTATAAACTCAAAATAACGAATTTATACAATTACAAACATCAGAAGTGCAAATAGTTATACAAATTATATTATACAAATTTTGAATTATACAAAAGTTATATAAATTATATTATACAAATTCCGAATTATACAAATGCGCGATTATACAAAACTAAAAAGCTGAGCTGTGTAATTATAGCTAAAAGTAAGCTGCGAATTATAATTAAGGTAAACTATAACTATATTAAGTAATTAACTAGTATATGTTTGCTTATAATTTTTCCCATATATATATATATGCCTTAGGTAAAGTTACACGTTATAATTCTCCTTTTATAGGTATTAATCAAATTTACAAAAAAAATAAATTAAATATACACGTGACACTAAAAACATAATTACACCAAAGATATTTTTAGTTGGTTGGGAGATAATATAAACATATGTTTCTATTTCTCTACTCCTTTCTGCTTGAGTGTTGGTATTTAAAAATGTTATTTTTGCCAAATCAATAGGTAAAGAAGAGATTGTACATTATACAAAAAGAAACAAGGTCCAGTAACTTTGCTAATTAAAGGTGAAATTAGAAATCAAAGTAAGAAAACTAAGGATTTCTTTGGAGAAGTATTTCTTCCTTTTAGAGAGTTCGCCAAGTAGGATTAAGATATCACTTTAAGAATTTGCACTTCTTCTTTAGTATAAAATTTATAACTCAAACATGTTTTTTAATACTAATATTTATGTAATTTATTAAAATTTTGTGGTCAATAAAATTGGGTTACACGCGCAAGACGCGTGCCCAGTAACTAGTATTATTATAAGTG